>PVJL010008803.1:0-63154 GCA_004026885.1 Lyroderma lyra
GTCTGACTTCTGCAGTTACAAGAGGGGCTCAAAGCGGTCACCATCAGCGCCCAGACACTTGTGATTCACAGCGAACTCCTGCGTGAGCAACGCTGACCCCAGCGGGCACCTGTATCGCTGCGCACGCCCTTTCAGTTTCTTCCCCAAGTCCCGCCCGTGTAGTCAGTTCTCTGTGGCACACCCCATCCTTTAAGGTCCCTCATAGGTAGAGGTCAAGGGGTATTAAGTCAGGAGAAAGTTCTTGAATTTCAAATACCACTTCAAAATGTTCTGCACTCCTTGAACGACAACTGTGCTTCCGCCATTTGGACTGTCTGGTCGCATGGTGACCCTGGCATTCACTTGATCAATGCCATATGTGAATGAAAGTCATCCTACATACACATTGCTACTGTAATTCAACTCAACTTTGAAAAGTAACACATAGGTCACATCTCTTAACATGTGTAAACATCTCTTTGGCACGCCAGTATTGGGTATCACCAAGAAAAGGCCAATACAGAGCATGTAACAGCAACCTGTCAGCTTGTCCATTAGAAGGGACCGTGCCTGTCCCAAAGTGGGAGAACTGCTGTCCTGGCAGTGAGGTTTTCCTGACATGCAGACCCCTGGTCCTTCCCCAGAAGAGGGACAGACACGATCTAAACCTCCCGACTCTCTGGTCTACTACTCAGTTTCAAGGCAGGATGCCTTGTCCATGCCATCTGCTCCCTACTTCCTCTTCCTCACTCCTCTCTTCTACTTAGCTCTTCCTCTTTGCTTAAGAAATTCAACTAGCAACTTGTTTTCTCAAATAATTTGTCATTTTCTCCCCATTTTGGATGAATGTGACCCAATACTCGTACCAGAGGGAAACAGTACATGGAATGTAAACTATGGCTTACTTTAAGATGCTCAGAAGAATTGAACATTTTATTCCCCATAGATAAAGAGAACTCTACAAAGGTCAGAGGGAATCACAGTCATTGAAAGCAAACCATGGGAAATACTTGGTTTTACAAGGCCAAGTCTGCACTAGCTGGCACATCCGAAGGGGTCTACAGTCTATAAGCATCAATATCAATACTCCTGATGCCACTTCAGGCCCAGAAAACCCCAACAGGAAAAGAAACAGCAAGGTCAAAAATTGTAATAAGCAGCCTTGACAACCAATACCATCTTACAAATGCTAAAAGCCACTGGGGCAGACCACGTGTCAGAGCCCCATTTGGACAAACATGATGCCCATGTAGCTGTTCTGTCTGGCTAAAGCTGATGCCCTTTTAGATCCTATGTCCTCATCCACACTGGACTATAAATTCCTCCAAGTAGAGAAGGTAAGCCTTTAACTTCGTGGGGCCACACCTCCTCAACCTGCCTTACACATAGCTATATTTATCAACTGAGTTGAGTTCTTAGCAGGTACTCAAACATGTGGGTGATGCAAGCCCTTCGCTATTTCGGGTCTGGCCGAACTCTAAGGTAGAAGTTCATCATCATCCTACTGGATCCAAAGCCTTGTACAGAAAAACTTGTCTGTCTGACTGATCACTTCAAGAGAAACTTCTTGGGGTTCGATGAGCCGTCCTGTCCTGCCTATGCAGATTCGTAAAACACAGAATGAAGCTATGGCTGTACATTTTAACAGGACTCTAAGCACAAAGACTGAACGTATGTAAAGCACCTAGGTCTGTATCCTCTCAAGGGAAGGCAAAATAATAATTTAATCTAATGATAATAATAAAATAAAAATATCTACACATCAAAATGAACACTATCCTGTTGGTTAATGGAGCCTCTCTACCTGCCTGAGTCCTGTTCCTGCTTTCGGCAGAGACCACAAACAGTACCATTAGGAGCACTGTCTCTCCTCTCACCTTTTCAGAAATGTGAGTCATTGATGTACCAGGTGACAATGCTGGAGGCTGTAGCCTGACCTTGCATGTCAACTGCTGATTAAAACAGCCATTTTCATGGCCTCCTCCAGACACGCACGGATTATTAGAGCTAATTAGGAACCATTGATAGCAGTGTAAAAATGTTCACCGAATGCTTAGGAGGCCTCAGCCATTTACAACCCTAAACCTGTCAGCCAAGTCATGCACCCTGCCTCCTTAACCCTCTTTCCCTGCACAGTCACGCCTATGCATTTCTTCATCTGCCTGTTCTCTTCCTGTTGAGTTGGAAATGGGTCAGGGCAGTGACTCTTGGGCCCACCACTCTACAATCAAGCTTGTTTTCTGAGCCTAGGTCTTGGGCTGTGTACAGGTACCCCCTCTCTTATCCTCAGGGCTCTCTGGGGACAGGCCAAACACTTCCTGCTGCCTTTCTCCTCAGTCCTTAAAGGCACAAAACTCACGGTACAGGCGAGGGAGCTTACCCTATCCTGGCTGGCCAGGTGCTGCAGCTAGAAACTGTATGGCGATGACATCTCCTCAACGACATGTGTTGGGGGCAGGAGGGGGAAGGGGCACTGTTGATGAACTGGCATATTTTGTAGCTGAGGGAACGACAAGACCAGGAATCCTTTTTGCTCAGTCTGCTGTTGCAGGGTCTAGGACTCCACCGTACACTACTGATTTTCTGACAGGAACGTGCAAGCACCACAAAATGTTTCTTTTCAACATTTACACACAAAGTCCAACCAGTCAGACTGGCTTATCAGAAACAGGCAGAGGGAATAAAATAAACTCCAAAGGAAGGGAACCAAGAACATAGCGTGTAAATTGCAAACAATAACATTGCCAAGCCTGAACACAGGCCAAGCTTAATTATGTTTGTGTTGGAAGGTGGATCTTCATTGTTCAGTAACCAAGGCAATAAAATCAGTTGGTAGGATTTCTCTTAATATTAATATGTATTTTACAGTTGTTGGTGAAAAAAGAAAGGGAGATATAATTATAGCCAGCTCTTGACAAGCAGAGAACTTCTTAGGATCTGATTAACCTTAGGGTATCAAGGAGAATGGCTTAAACACACAGTACAGGAGGCCAGGAGAGGATACCTCCCAACTACATATAATAAATAATTTCACAGCAGGAGGCTAGGGCCATGGAACTGAGTGGTCCAGCCACCACCACATGGGCCTGCTGCAGTCTGCCCCTTGATGTCTTTGTCACTTTTGCACTGCTCATTCCAATGCATATAATTTCAGGCCTTTCCCTCCCTGATGCACGTTCTCATATCATCACACTGCCCCGCCCTCAGACACCCTCTAGCACCATGTCCAAGACTTGCCTAGTAGTGTCTGAATGTACACCCCTCCCTGTCCTTCAAACCTCCCAGCCCTTCTGTTGTGTAAGAAGGTTCCAACAACAAAGTGTCATTTCAGATCTAAACTCAGTCCTCACGTGGCCCTTTGGCTGCACAGGCTACGCTTGTCCCATGTTTTCTCAACGAGGAGCCCAGTTCATTAATGTGCATGGGGATTTATCCAGGACTATGAATTCTGATTTCATTCTGTGGTGGTCACACAATTGGGTGGGGACATCACATTGGTTTTTGGAGTATAAAACCACCGGTAAGTTCATACTCCTGACTCACATGTACGGACAGCCCCTAAAGATTTACATTACAGGTGGCACTAAATGTAATTTGGTGTCAGGCTATCTCTGAATAAAGGATTCATTGCAAGAAGCCTAAAGACTCCTAGTACTCCTTATTAGGGTCTACAAGGCCTCCTTCGGTCTTGCCCCTGTAGACTTCATTCACTCCTCTCCCTTGGACACCAACCCCTACCATGTTCTGGGCACCTTAGCTGACTTACGGTTCCTAAACACTTAAGTTCCTTTTGGCCTCTGGGAGCCTATTCCTCTCCTGGCACTCTCTCCTCTCTTCCAATGTGACCCCCAAATATAGCTGGTTCCTCATTCTTCAGGTCTCAGATTAAATATCCCTTGGTCTCAGCATGCTGAGTATTTCTTTCACTGTACTTAATACAATTTGTAGATGTTCTCTTTTTGGACTACCTACTTCACTAGAATGTAAGTTGCACAAGGGCAGTAACTGTGTCTATCTTGTTCAGTGCTATGTCCCCTTCTTCCTCACTGTGCCTTCAGTGCTAGCACGGTGCCTGGTGGAGGAGGGGCGATACAAATGTGTTGAATTAATGAATGAATGGAAAGGAGACCTGGACCACAGTCTCAGGGCAGACCATTCTGCAGCTATAACCAAAGGCAAGAGAGCGTGAGAAGTTTCTGACTCCCCACCTTCCTTTTCCATTTACAACAACTAGATGAACCCTCCTGTCTACACTGGACCTCATTCCTTCAGGTTAAAGTTCTATTAGAACAAGCTATGGACTCAAGAGGTAAAGGACTTTCCAACAAGATCACTTACGAGTTACAAAGAGGAAAAGCATCTTTACAAAGAAATCTGGTGGACACCTTACTAAGTGATCAGACTTAGCCCTAGCGATGGGACAAACTGACACCATGTATTCTATGATGTGATGCTCTGAGAGAGAAAGGTCCACCAAAATCCTGGAAAAAATGTTTAACATGAATCATAGCAAAAGGAAACAATCAATAAATCAAAACTAACGATTATTCTGCGAATCAACTGGCCAAGATTCCTCACAAATGTCAACAGGACAAAAGAAAACAAAAGTTGTAGGAACTGTCCTGGTTAAAGGAAACAATAGAAATATGAAAACTAAATGCAATGTGCAATGGTTGATTAAAAATACACCTATGAAGGGCAAAATTGGAACAACTGGACAGTTTTACACATGGAGTCTATATTAGGTAATACCTGTGTATTAATTTTAATTTCCTGAGAATAATCTGGTAGTGTGGTTATAGAGAGCAATAACCTATTGAATACATATGGAAGTATTTAGGTGTGAAATATAATGAATGCAACTAAATCTCAAATAGTTCAGATTTGTGTATGTCTGTGCATTTATTTATATAAAGTACATGTGGCAAAACGTTAATTGGTGAATCTAAATGAAGCATGTATGATTATTCATTATACTAGTCTAGCAACTTTTTGAAATTATTTTCAATATGAGAAAAAATATATAAGGAAAAAAAAGAGACAGTTAAGTGCCTCTAAATACGATCAACAAATGTTTACAGAGTGGTAATATATCAAGCCAGTGGTAAGGTGGGTAGTGGCAGGAGACAGAGTAAATCAAAACATATGATAGATCCTGTCCCCACAACCTTACCATCTAGCTGGAAACAAAAAATACATGCAAATATGAGAGAACATACAAACTAAACTGTGTTAGCCTGAGCACAAGTGCAAAGTATGGATTCCAAACCAGGAGCCTCAGGCAGTAGGTGTCAAAATTCACCATCTAAACTATGCCTTGAAAGACAGGCAGGCTTGCAGTCACAATGACAAAAGGGAGAGAGCACACTGAGTGTGGGATGGGGAAGAACTGTGAACAAAGTTCCAGAGACTGGAATGGGGGTTCCAGACGAGAACTTCCCTGCCTAGAGACCAGAGGCTGATGTCAATGCCTGCTGAGAGTTGAGGCAGGGTCAGACGTCAGCAGGTTTTAAAAGTCAAGTTGTTTTATGCAGAATGAAGTTGACAGAGCAACAAAATTAAGGCAGAACAATCTTACAGAACTGATTTCAAGGAACACAAGGAACCTGTAGGGTAGTACAAGAAACTAAAAGGTTGTGACAATTTCAAGGGTGATTTTGAAGGAAGAAGAGAATCTGGAAGTAGAATGAATCCTGAGGCTAAAGGGCTGCTACAGAAGGAACCACCATGTCTTCCATTAAATGACAACAAACGACCTCCAGGGTCCTTTCTAGACATACACTTTTATGAGAAGAAAGAGGCAAAGATGGGCGCAAAGTTTCATGCTGGAAACCTAAAGAATGGTGGTTCCACTGAAAGAAATGGTGGTGTCAAGGGTATGGAAGGGGTGAATGACTGATTTATCTGTATGTGGAATTTTAGGAGGATGGTGGACACACTGAAATCAAGCTCCTTCCTCACCCTGTCTGGCTAAACATCTTTGAGTCTGAAATAGCAAGAGGGCAAAGTGGCCAGCCACATCTGTAGAGACCAACTCAGGTTCTAGAATGATCAGTTGGCAGCCTCATCAAAAACTCAAGAGTTTGGGCTGTAACGTGCTGGGCTGCAGATAATTCAGCTCTTAGTCTAAGCTTAAACTTGTAAAGTAAAACTCTGGCAACAAGTTGCCGTAAGACCTTGGTTTCCAGTGAAAGCCTGTAGGAAGCACAAGTGTCACTACTGGGAGCAGAGTCTAGCCCAGACGTCTGTCTAAACATCACTACTCTAAAACCTCATGAGATCATCGATGACTTACAACCAAGCCCTTTAGGCCTATGACAAGTGTTCATCGGATTATCCAGGCACAGAAACTCTGAAGGATTCCACGTTAAAGGGACTGACCACTCCCTCCACTCCTGGCACTGGAGCATCTGCTAGAATCTTGAGGTTCTCAAAATCAACCAAGCCACTGCCAAGGAAATCTGCCTGCAGACACAATTTCAGAAACTCGGCTCATTAACTCTGCTCAGTGAGAAGTTGTGGTGGCACTTGGTGCAGAAGCACAGGTGTACAAGGAGGGGATTCCCCCCTACACACCCCAAAAAAACAGAATTATCTTCTGGAGGGCTGGCCTTTTGTAGTACAGGCCTCCCCTGAGGTGACTGTTTTGGAACCCATTTGTATCAGTGTACCAGCTGGTGGTGGTTGTGAGAGGCTGCATTAGGCTTCAGTGTATTTTTTGGAGACTGTCTCAATAGGTTTGCCCATTTCATGATGAGTGATTTACACAAACAACTTCAGCATGACAACGCACCTGCCCATGCCACGCTGAATGTTTAGTTTTTTACCAAAAACAGCATGACCCCTGTGCCCGACCCTCCCTATTCACCTGATCTCACCCTAAGTGACTAGTTTTTGTTTCCCCAGATGAAAAATGTCCTCATAGGAGAATGTTTTGCCAATGTGGAAGAGGTGAAACAAAAAAGGACAGAAGCACTAAAAGGCACAGAATCGACGAGTTCAAAAATTGTTTTGAGCCGTAGAAAAAGCATCTATCTCAGTAGGTATACTGAATCAAATAGAGAATACTTTGAAAGTGACTTGAGTTTAAACATGTAAGGATAAATATACAGTGGTTTTGTTTTTTTTTCCCAAATAAATCCACTTGTTTTCAATCAGCAAATTCTATCAAATTACTTTGTCATTTCTCTCACATCTGTTTTCCTTTCCACCCAGAGGTCTAAACCCCTGGTACCTCAGTTATGTCACGGGCCTAACTGGTTTTCCTACTCTGGTCTGTCCTCTTATTCTACCCTGAATTCTATCATGAGACCAATCTTCCTAAAGTCTTCCTATAAGAGATTTTGGATCATGTCATTTTCAGAATCCTTCAGTTATTCCCCACAGATGGCCATAGGACAAGGGCAGCACTGGCATACAAGGCTCTCTGTGCTCTTGTCCAAGCCTACTCTTAATTCCTGCTGCTCCCCCTACACAAACTCCACTTTGGCCAAACCAACCAATGGCCGGTTTCCCAATTCCTAGTACATTTTAATAACCTGAACACCAGGACTGTCTTCCAATGATTTACAAACAACAAACAATGTTTTGACTGACCCAAAGTGTCCTAAATATTTCTTTTAGAATACTGTGGATGTTGAGCAGATTCTTCTAGGAAGCCTTACCACTCTCCTAACCAGTGTTCTCTGGGGACCTCTCAACACCGAACTTAAGAGTGCTCACAACCATCTAGCATTTTATAGCCACACTTAAGACACATGTATGTGGCCAGCAGGTTTGTAGCTGGAGAGCTGTCTAGCAGTCTGTGACTGCTGGGAAACAGCAACATGCCAAAGGACCCAAAAGGGCTTTCCAGGAGAAAAGACTGGATTAAACAAAGAGCTAAATTTAGCTGCTTCCTGAGTGTGTTTTCCCAATAAACAGAAAACATTGCCCCCTGTCCCCCACACACAGCTGGCAAAGAGTATTGCCAAGAGGAGTATGAGCAATCAGACACTAATGGCTTAGAAACTGCAGTCCATGTCTGGAATACACAGCAAGCTGTCAGAATCTTAAAACCCAAACCATCACCAAACAGGTACTAAACATCTTGTTCTTTTGCTACTCTGGGGATTAGTAAAAAAACAAGGTGTTTGAGGAGGACATAACTGCCACAGGCTAGCTAGACTGAGGAGCCATCCAAGTCACTTCCCACTGCTGATCTAAGTTGGTCCACGTCTGAGAGAATACTAGAGAGAAAGGACTATAGCCTATTTTGCCATTGAGCTGCCCTTCTCATACTATATTCTTCCTCTTCCACTTACCTGCATTCAGAAGAGGAAAAGAAATGTGATCAAGTTTTTAAGAGCCTTTACCTCTCCTCATCTGTAAATCAAGAAAATTATACTAGGTAATCCAGTAACCTAACACTAACATTTTATGAACCCAGGTTGTTTCTCCACATATTCCAGATAGTTTGCCTTATTCTAGTCCTAACATCTGGACAGCAGGTCCAATGGGAAAAGTGTCCCCACTCAGGTACTATATGAATAACATTCAGTAAAACTTGCACTGGAGCCTAGATAAAAATCACCTGTAGAAGCTGCTCAGCAAGATAACGGCTTGTTCGCTCTATTTCCAGCACAGACCCTGCTTGGCAAAAGGGCTTCATTTCCACTCCTTATCACTGTGAGAACAAAGAGAAAAACCAGATGGCATGAGGCTGCAGGGCCTCCTGTGGCCTCACTGCCATGCACCAGTGAAGTGCGACTGGTTGCTACACACCACAAGCTGCCACACCTGAGTTCTTGGCCAAGGACCAGCACATGAGGTTAGAAGTATGTTTGCTAATGGCAATTACAGACAAACAGTATCACAGGAGAGGAGGGAACTTTTTGCTTGTCATTAAATTAATGAAGTGTGTAAAGATCAAGTTGAGAAGGTGGAGTGTGTAGTAGGAAGAAATTCCCACCTCTTCTTTTGTCTACTTTAGCACATGTTTTCTTGGGCTCTTAGATCTGTGACTTTCCTATTTTGTTATTCTCTCCTTGTTAGCCACTTCACTCCAAGGCAGGCTATAAACTCCTCAAGCTCAGGAATTTCGAGGAAATCACCTCTAACTGATCCAACCACCTGTGCCTGGAGAGCGACCAGTAGAGGCTGCTTATTTTGCAACTAAAAGGACAGTAAAAGGGGAGTAGCCAGAGGTGGGTCTAAGAGTACTACCAGACATGCTGGATAATAGCTACCTATGAAAAGCTCAAAACCTGGCAACTTAAATTAAGCCTGATTCTGAGCTACACTGTTTGCTTTTACACAGGTGATAAAAAATCAAAGGAGCTCAGCAAGATTCAGTTAGTGCCACTGAAGGAAAACTACCTTAGTAAAGAGGCATGCATGCCAGAGTCTGCTAGTGAAAGATGGAAACAATTTAGTACTTTCTTAGCCTGAGTCTGCTTATTTTTTTCACATGTAAAGCACACATAAGCTTGCATACGACTATTGTCCACAAAAAAGCAATGCCATATCTCTGATTTTCCTCCAAGTGTAATTAAGCTGTCTGCATTAATTCTCCCTATAAATGCTACTAGCATTCAAGATTGATATTCTTTATATTCAAAACTTCAAGCCAAAATAAACATTATATGCAGTTCCTTCTCCACTTATTAAAATGATTATGATTCCCCTTTTAGCTCTTCAGAACATTCAGTTAACAATGGTTTTCAATCTGTATTCCAAGAAGCCCAGGGAAGAGGTAGACCCCCTCTCACACAGCTGCTTTTACCTGCCTCCAATGCCGTATGTTTGAAGAAAAGATTCTAATGCTAAAAAAATCAAAACAAAACAAGAGACACCTTAAAAATCACTGTGGTAACAGACTAGACTACCACGCATAGTGACTTACATAACTACCAAGGCACTATTTTATTTTATGAGAGTAATGATTAGCTAACCCTCAATGATAGGGCTAGCAGGTGAGAACAGTGTAAACAAATGTAATTGATTTATTGAAAGCCTAATTTTAGTCAATGGTTTCAATCATCCATCTCCAACTGTTTTTATCCCAGCAAGCACCTGGTAAAAGAGTTGAACTTCTAGTAAAATGTACAAGCTGTTAACAGGAAAGCCAAAGTGAAACCTCATTTGATCACATGACTCTAGCCCCTTGGCCCCTGTGCTTTTAGCTGTTAGTAACATACTAAATAAACAGCAGACCACACCCTGCCAGATGCAGGATATAAATGGACATGTCAAGAACTCAGCTCCCTCAGTGACAGGTGGGATGCTGGACTGGCCATAATCCCCAAAGGACAATAACTATGGACCACTTTAGCGAATTCCTGCTGTAAGACACTGACTCAGAATCAGGCCTCAAGCACCACAGAAGGGAAGAGCAGCCAGTGGGATGTGGGAGCTGGCGCAGCTCACCTGTGCAGAACTCCTTGCTCACGCTGTGAGGCACAGTGATCCGCCGGTAGACAATGGGCTCTGACTCCAGGATGTTCTCATCGTGCCGGTACCGAGCAGGCCTTTCGTTTAGGATGCCCCGGGTACGGGTACCACTTCTCCTCTCATAGGTATCAATCTCCTCAAACACAGCCGCCTTGTCGAAAAGGGCCAGGTTCCCTTCAAAATCAAAATCTGTGTCTGGGATCTCCTCAATATCATCCCCGAAGCACTCATCATCTTTATTCTTCATTTGGCCATTTTTTAAACCACTTTTCTTTGGAGTGGCCTGATTTGGATGCCTGCTACTAGATGACCCTGGAGAAAAAACAGGGACCAAAGTTAGTGTGGCCACAGAAGGGGACCAGAGGAAGCAGAAAATACGTTAGTCCTTACAGAGAGTGTTACAGGAATCAAAGTGAAGGTGGAACGTATATCTTAATCATAGTAAGTAGCACAAACTAACACAAATCTCATGGAATAATAGATTTCACATATTACCCAAGTAATAGTGAACATGAAGTAAGTAGTATTCCTAGAAATCTCAACCAGTTCTGTCCTTCATAAGGAAACTGGTAATGACAGAGGCTTTTTTTGACAAATGATTATCAAAAAAAAACTGGAAGGGCAAAAATTAAGCAGTCGCTTCCCACAGGCCTGGGTGGTTTGATTCTGAATGTCTGGCAGTTGTTTGAGAGAATTATTCCCGAATAAAAGAAAGATACTATTCACATGGCTCTAATACTATGCTTACCAAGTAAATAATCCTCTGGTTTTTAATTTGATGCCAGACTAGACCCCAGTAGGAGAGAATTTCTGGTTTAGACAGATTCCAGATGCTGAGCCAGATACACGAGGGCTGTCCGGAAATATCAGTCATGTACCATTCCTGTTATATTGGCAATGGCTGGATTTTTTCCAGAGAGCCCTAGTACATCTCCCATTCACTCACCATAAGCTGGTATTTTGACCTATAAATCTGTTTTTAGATATTTTGGTGAACGAGATCTTTTTTCTCAGAATTTTACCACTTTCAAGTAAGCAAATTTTGAAGCATCAAATAATGACAAGACCATATTAACTTGATTCTGTAGAGGCTACACCAAGATACACATCAAGCACCAGAGCAGCTGGCCACCCTCTGTCTCTGAGACTCTATTTGGCTGCCACACCTCAGTCAACTAATACACTAACAGCCAAGGAATTAAAGTCCCACAGAATTCTCCAAACCATCCATTCCTAAAGAATTCTAAATTGAATGTGTACTCTGGTCCCCATTTGACCACCTGAAAGGGTGGACAAAGTGACTGGTATGCCAAACTGTACCTCCAACATGATCTAAGTAAATGTAATAATGTACTTCCTCTAAGAGACTGGACTCCTTAATTACTAAAAATACTCAAGTAGAGGTTAGAACGGTCATGATCAAACCCCCTCACAGGTATTATCCCAACTACCCTGCTCTAACACTTCTCACAGTAATTCCCTTCCACCCAATGGACCCTGAGTCAGGAGACCTAGGACCTAGTTGCAGTTTGTCATTAACATGATATATAGCTTATACCCATCATCCAACTTCTCAGTTTCCTTGTATGTAAACTGTTCACTGTGGTATCCCCAGAAGGGTTTCCAGCACGTGCATGCTGTCAACAAATATTTAATGAATTAACCAACATCAGTGAGATTACAGTAATTATTCTAAAAGATGTGTACTATGCAAATATAACTTGTGGTCTAGTCTTCCTAATGCCAAATACTGGTATAAACAAGGGCAATGGCTGGCAATAAAAATGGGATTTAGGCCTCTGAAAAAAAAAAAACTAAGGCTAACCGAAACTATGAAGGGGAGGAAGAACTTGCTGAGCCACCTTAAACAGCTAAGATTATGAACCACTGAGAAGCTCGTCAACGTTTGGGATAAATTCTAAATCTAACAATTTGATAAAAGCATTTAGTGAGAGCAAGCTGTGTGCCATAGCTAGTTGCTGGGATTACAGTATATAACCAAGACATGCTATTCAGAATAAAAGAGAGCTATTTAAGGAAATAACTAAAATACAATGTGATGAGAGTTACAACACATTTTTATAAAGTGCCATAGAAATACAGATGGGAAAGCAGAGCTGGTTAAGAATGGGAGAGCAGGAATGAGAATACAAGGTCAGGATGCCACCATTAGCAATGCACAGGGTCCGGCAGAAGTAACTCCCAGACCTGAGGTATGATTTTATTACAAAATCATAACCATACATGCTTACGATTTGTAACAGAAGATTTGGTATAGATTAACAGCTCATAAAAAAGAGGCGTTACCTGTGCCAGACCCTGTGCGTTAGTTAACAGGGGAAGAACTAGAGAAAAAGTCCAGTTTGCAAAATTATCAATGTCCTGCCTCAGTATTAAATCAAACTACTCTATCAGGAAACAGGTCTCTAGCCCAGTGGTCTCTCTCTAATGGGTGTGTGCACACCCAGCATGATCCACTGGGAAGAGGGAGAAGATACTAAATATTCTATTTACTTTTTCTTTTAACTAAAACCAAAAAACAAAGTCAAATTTTATGAATTTAATGTATGGATGGAAACTGGCACCCTTATGCGGTTTCATGCCAGCCAAGACTTCTAGTACTTGACATAGCTGAGCAAAGAATGATGTTCCATAATAAGAAGTGTGTATATATGCAAGTAGAGTTACATCATTTTTGCGTATGTGGTAAAATTTGTGTAACAAAAAATTTACGATTTTAACCATATCTAAGTGTACAGTTCAATGGCATTAAGTACATTCACGCTGTTGTGCAATTACACAAATTTTTAACTAAAGCATGTAAAATGAGTTAAGTGGCTTAAAAACATTCCCATAAAGAAACTATGTATTAAAGAGAACACTAATAATGCAATCATAAGTGAACAAGAGAATGGCAGAGCTAACACTTCCTCTAGTATTCTTATAGGCCTTCTTTAGCCAGAATGAAGTTTTCAAAAAACTGTTGTAATCAACTCTAAAAAAAAAAAAATGAACTCCTAAATTAAAAGGCATAGCAAGGTTATTCCAAACATAATTCATTGATTTATCACTGATTCACTTCACCCTAAGTATAAATACACTATATCAGGAGCCTTAGGGCCAAATCAAGTCTACTGACTATTTCTGTAAAGAAAGTTTTATTTGTTTATTTGTTTATATATTGTCTAAGGTTGCTCTTGTGCTACAAAGGCAAGTTAAGTATTGGAGACAGAGACTGTATGACCTGAAAAACCTCCAATATATAACATCTGACCCTTTACAGAAAGTTTGCCCACCTCACAAGTATTCTTTTTGCTATGACTGCCATTAAAAAAAACAATTAATTTAACTGAACCTGGGACCAGTTCTTTGAATATCTGTTTCATTCAAAGTGTTAAGTGTGTCATTTAAACTATTGTCTTTGAACTGCACACTCCCCCTTTGTGATGCAGGCCTGAAACTCTAAAAACCACGTTTTTCCTTCCTTAGCTGGCTTCCTGTTAGGCTCCACTACCAATAGGAGGTATAGTAAGGGACAGGAAGGAAGGAAGAACAGACTTTCTCCTTTGCCTGATGCTGGTATCAGCAATGCCCTGGCAGCGGGCACTAGTTAGACACACGTGGACACAACAGTTCTGGCACCAGCTCTGAGAAGCCCCTGCTGATAACTTCAACCTCTTCCCTTTGTTTCTCCTCCCTCAATGTCTCTTTTTGCTTTTTTAATCTTTCAACACTTACTTAACCAATTCCCTATGTTAACTATTTTCTTAAGGAATCAGTGTGATTACTATTTTCCTTAGTAGTATATCAAGATTTTTAAAATTAATGACTTGCAGTTAATCCCTCTGTTCTAACTAAATATTAGTGTTTAGTAAGAAAAAATATTTTGAAATATTTGAATAAAATATTACTATAAAAACAGTTCACGCCATGCTTATCTAATCCTTTTTCATTTGTTAAGGTAAAGACCTTTCTGACATACACAGAGAAACAGACATACACAGAGAAACAGAGCTTATAGCTTCAAATGCTAAATCTCAGACATGGGTCAAGAGTAAACACAGAAATACATTCACCAGTTCAGATATCAATAAGCTGATCTTCTCCCAGTGGGCATAAAAAATCTAAAAATCTAAACTGATTTGAGCTCAAAGCAGACAATCAGAAAAGACTTTACAAGACTAACAAAGCATGGGGGCTCCCTGGTGGCGTATTGGCTAGACTTCAGCACTCTCACCACTGCAGCTAGGTTCCATCTCCACTCAGGGAACCAACCAAAAAAAAAAAAAAAGACTAACAAAGCAGATTCCCTGTTGCCTCCTACCCAACACAGATTAGATATCTAGAAACATTAATCCCTTTATAGAGATCAACAAGTGTTCAAACCCTAAAGCCAAACTTCCAATTACTGCTGTTACCAATGTGGAAGAGCTTAGCATTAAATAAACGAAAAACCAACCAAACCACAAAATTAGTAGAAAGGGAAAGTACTAAAGAAACAGAAAATCAGCCAAGTTCTATTGCTGCTTTGAATTCACCTCTGGAAGCCAAGAAAAGATGCACCTGGGGTTCATCTGCTCATGAGGTACCTCACTGATTTTTTTTTTGACAGTGTTATTGTGATATAATTGGTACACAAAAACCTGCACACACTTAATGTACATGATTTGATGAGTTTGGACATTCACCTGTGATACCATCACCACAATCAAGGTAATAAACGTGTACATCAATCCCCCCTCGAAAAAAAGTCAATGACTCAAGAGAATCATTCTGTTCTAACCAAATAATTTTTAATAAGCAAAAATACTTTGACTCATTGAGTCATATTTTGAACCATAATATATTACTGTAATATATTATAGTTCAGTTCATGTTTATCTAATCTTTTTAAATTTGTACTTTTATGCCTCATATCTAATGTATATAATATGTTGGTATAGAAGTCAATAAATTGATGAGCCAATCAAGAGTTCTTATTAATGTCACAGAAATCGTTAGTCCTGAAGAAGAAATTAAAAGAAACCTAATGAAATACTGTAGACTCTCCATTAACCAAAACTCAAGCAACTGACACTCTCAAGCAACCGGCAAAAAAAAAATTGAAGAAATAATACCACGTTTATCTGGCATGTGTGTCAGTTAATTGAGAGTCTACTATAATATCAATATTATGATTCAAATACTTCATGTTTATTTAAGGCACTATTTAGGCCAAAGTATAATCCCTTTGAAGTTGGATACAGTTTATTCGGGAGAAAGGAAGGGGGTGGTCTAACAGTCTTTTCATTTCAGTCAACTGCATTTATAATCACACCACTGCTCACCGAATCCCAAACACCATTTCACTCATGAGAGCATCCTGATTGGACTTTTTCTATATGCATTCATTAAAAAAATTTTCATTAAGCATTTGTTATCTACTGGGACGTTCACTAGGCACTAGAGAGTATCAACATAACCCCAGTCCCACCTAACGTTACACTCACCCATTACTATCATTCCAAATCACTCCTATAGACCCAACTGTCCAATTGCTTGCATTTTCCAACATAGCACTTTCAATGGTCCTTGCCACAGGTAAGGTAAGCAATTCTAGAGTGAATGATTTTTTCCCCTGTAAACAGACTGTTTTTGCCTATCCAACATCCAGCCAGACTCCTCTACTCTCACAACAAAATCCACTTTAAATCAATCATGGTGGTGCTCATGCAATAACTAATTTAAGCATGCACAAGTGAACCAATACTGGCCAAAAAGACGATGGGCAGGGCTAAAGGGAGGGAGGAGACCTTGCAACAGTTTCTGATAAAGGCTTCCTCACTTCTAAAGAATTCCTGGTTCTCAATCACAGGCAATTTTGCCCTCTATGGAACATTTGATAATGTCCAGAACATTTTTGGTTGTTCCAAACTGGTGGTGGTTGGGGAAGCTACTGGCATCTAGTAAGTAGAGTCCAGGAATGCTGCTAAACATCTTATTATGCACAGAACAGTCTCCCCCCTCCACACACAAATTATCTGGCTGAAAATACCAAGGGTGTTGAGGTTGAGAAACACGCTAAACAGGATACACTGGAAGAGATGGTATCTTTTCTCCCTTTAAAGAATGTTAAATCTGGACGAGACACATGGAATTGCTGGAACCAGCTAGTATCAATTTGGGGACAAGGCCAACACACAAAGGAGAGCTTCAGAGAAATATGGCTGAAGCCCTGACTGCACTATACCAGGCAATGTCCATCCCTCTGGACTTACTGTGACATTTTTTTATTATCTGAGATACTGACTAGGGTTTACTATTATAACCAGAGCATCCTAACTGATATATCTATCTAGTACTTTAACATTCATCATGAGCTTTTTCACAAACATTATTTCATTAACTGTTATAATACTTTAAGGTATTAATAAGGTATTAGAGAAATGTGAAAATATTTTCAGATGGTTCTTAGTATCTACAGCCAATTACTAGCTGAGATTAAGGAAGCAAGACACCAAGGACTCCCCTACTAGTTATCTCGCAGAACCTATGTGCCTGGCACCATCTTAGGCTCTAATACACATGTTATCTCAGTTTGTCTTCAAAACAACCTGATTAAACTTACCATTCTACAAATAAAGAAACTAAGGGTGCTCCAAATTTACATTGCTCATAAATTTGAGTTAGGATTTGAACTTTGATCTGATTTCCAATTCTATACTATTTCCACACATAAAAAGTGAAAACAAGAGTAACAAAACCACATAACTCTGACAAACTTAGGCAAAAGCAAAAAATCTATTCAACACAGCACAATGGTAAACACACACAAATTCGAAAGCAACAGGAAACAAGTATTCCTTCCTTAAAAATAACTTTTTGTTAATTAATGTTCATAAAATATATAGAAAAATTACAGATATTCACTTAACATTTTGATGTATTTCCTTTTAATAAAAAATATGCATCCATCTTATCAAGTTTTGTATACTACTTTTTTGCTTAGGAGCATTTTTCTATTTCATGAGAGTTTGCTAAATATTGTTTATGGCTACATAATTATATACACCATACCTACTGATGAACCTTTTAGCTACTTCTTATTTTTACAACATGTGTCAAACATGCCATCTTCGGTTACTCCAGCTGGAAAATTACTCCCATTTGACCACTTATAGCACTGTGGGTACCATGCATCTAGTACTTACCCTATACTGCCTACTTCATTCAGTACTTATACGAGTATTTGTTCTTACTGTAACTTTCCAAGGAGCATATAAGCCAACAATGGGCAAAACCATGTCATTCATACCTGTCATTCAATACTATAACTAATCCACCATAAGTATACAAATTTGTTTTAAATTAAGAAATAAAGAGCTATATCAAAAAAAAAAAAAAAAAAAAGCAAACCCCAAACAACACAAGTTTGACGTCTAAAAGGCTTAAAGAAAAGGCAACCCGAGATCAACGATCCGAAAGCAAGGGACCCATCAAACAGCAGGCCAAGTGTGCTGCGTGACTGAGGGGGACGGGAAGATGAAGTTGACAACAACAGTACAAGAAGTATGAGGCAAGGCCTTCAGAGGAAAGGAGTTCAGTCAGGTCTACTGTGGGCTGACAATGAGCTCTTCTGAACCTGTCACAATGACAGAGGAACACAAGCAATTAATTAATGGGACAGAAGACAGAGTAATGAAAAGCAAAATGGGGAACAATTTTTGGCTTGGCCATAGGACTCCACAAACATAACTTGCAACCAAACCCAGAGTGGTTGTCTTTAGAAGGTATTTTCTCGTGCTTCCTCTGATTACAGATCTTCTATTCATTCACCTGACAAATATACTAAGACCAGCTATGTTTCAAATACTGTCAGGAAAGCAGAGTAAAAAAAATTTCCACAAGAAAATACTGGCATCAAAGGTCAGCAAGAGAAAGATAAGAGAATATAAAATAAACAAAAGACAGGCTAACATGCTCTGTTGTCTCTTATTCTTCCCTTTCCTCATACTTTAATACAAATATTAGGAAATCCTAGATGAATAAGCTGTCTCAATACTTCTGAACTGGCCTTTGGCCACTGGGAGAGAAAAGCACTTCCCTTGAAAAACGTCAACAGTGCTTCCCAGATGTCTTTACTTTTCAATGATAAGGGCCAAGTAAGTGTTAAGACTTGAGGCTGGCGGCCTTCCTGTGCCATTATGCTGCCAGCCTTGGGCAGAGAGGCCCCTTGGCAGAGAGGACAACTTATAACAAACCCATTATTGTATAACTCTCAGTGCCACTTATTTATTGGTTTTTGTCACACACATGTTGTAAAGGAAAGCTCTGTCCTGCACTTAGCACACTAAAGGGCACCTAAAGGTCAAACTGCAAAGGCTTTAGTGCCAGACTCAATGGGTTTTGTAGGGAGGTGCCTGAGAATATCTGAGACCTTCTTGTCAACTCCCCAATTCTAGGCCCTGGGAATCAGTCCTTGGGCTCCAGGAGCAGCACTAAGATTTCCAAGTCTGTTGGAAACATGAAGCACATCCAAGGAGGCTAAGAAGTCACAGCAGGAGGACCTCAGTAGACCATGAAAACTTGGCCAACAAATAACTTTCTGACCTCAGGTGGCGGGCTCACTGTCACAGTGAAGAGACTACACACAAGCCTGCACCCTTAGTAGACCTCAAGTGGTTTTCCTGTGTTCCCTAGGACGGATGTTCCATTCATCTATTTGAAAAGACTCTCAGTGTTCAGTTCAGTGACCACAGTCACAGAAACCATTATTTATAACTGCCCCACCACACACCTAAAAGAAGAGATTAAAACTTGTGCTAAAGCGTTCAGTGTTGGATTGGGTAACGAGAACCAACAAATTACTCAACAATTCATTACTAACCCTGAAAGAACATTTAAAGCCAGAATTGAAGAAAAATTACATTTCTAAAGCTTTTTCAATCTATTTGTCTCAATATCAATGCCCATATACCATACAAAATTCTATCTATAAATTTCTAATGAGAAAAATACTTCATCTCTATTTCTTCATTCATCAACAAGAAAAACGTAGATAATCTACATTACAACTGTGGTAGGAAGAAACCAATCTATTTGTTCGGAATCCTTAAAATGCTCCAGAAATGCTATGTACGAGGTCTGACAACTAAGTTCACGTACTTGCCACTGTGTGCTTACGTGGGCAGCACTGTATACACAACCCAATAAGGTGTCATGACCTTGGTGTACCTGTGTCTCACAGCTGTGTAAGCATCAACGTGTGGTGGTGTCTTGCTGAGTGCTGTTTATTATCATTGTTGCGGGTTTTTGTGTGCCATCGTGAGAATGTTGTAGCTTGAATTAGAGCAATGAACAAACACTAAATTTCCTGTAAAACTTGGCAAGAGTGGAAGTGAAACCAGGGACATGTTAGTTCAAGTTTATGGGGATAATGCCATGAACATAGCAGGGTACAAATGAATTAAATTTCTTTCTGAGGGGAGAGGAAGCGTGACTGATGAAGAGAACTCAGGGTGGCTGATACTGAGCAGAACTGACTAAAACACTGCAAAAATTCATCAATTTGTGTGTTAAAATGGTCTGAGAAACACAACAGACCAAATAAACATCGACAGAGAAACAGGAAAATCTTAACTGAAAATCCTGACATGAGAAACTTGTATGCAAAAATGGTCCTGAAGGAGCTCACTGATGAACAAAAGCAAAGGCAAGTCGAAGTTTGCCAAGACCTTTTTGGAGAGGCAAGATGATGTTTTGGGCCGTGTTATCACTGGTGATGAAACATGGGTATACCAATATGACCCTGAAACAAAGTGTCAAAGTGCACAATGGAAGGCAGTCAATTCTCCACAGCCAAAACATTTCCGTGAGTCCAAATCAAGAGTCCAAATGATGTTATTAAACCCTTTTTTATATCAGAGGGATTGTTCATTATGAATTTGTACCAACTGGACAAACAGTCAACCAAGTTTACTATTTGGAAGTACTGAAAAGGCTGTGTGAAAAAGTTAAGACGAAAACGACCTGAAGTTTTCTCCAACAATTCATGGCTCTTGCATCACAATAATACACCAGCTCACACAGCCCTGTCTGTGAGGGAGCTTTTAGCTAGTAAACAAATACCTGTATTGGAACACCCTCCCTACTCACCTGATCAGGGCCCCAGTGACTTCTTTCTTTACCCAAAGATAAAGGAAACATTGAAAGGAAGACATTTTGATGACATTCAGATCAAAGTTAACACAATGATAGCTCAGATGGTCATTCCAGAAAAAGAGTTTCAAAATGGCTTTGAAGGACAGACTAGGCACTGGCATCGATGCAAAGCTTCCCAAGGAGAGTACTTCAGAGATGACCATAGTGCTATTCAGCAATGAGGTATGAGGACTTTTTCTAGGATGAGTTCGTGAACATAATTGTCAGACCTCGTACATCAATCTCTGCCAGACCTTTCTACTTATTTTACAGGGCTCACTGAACAGACAAAGAGATGTAACTCTACTTTCTATCACAAACCAATTCTGAGTCACATTTCATGATCAAATTCCCAGGTCACAGACATTTTCCACACTTATTTGGATTCAAAAGAATTTCTCTAAAAGGAAGTAGTATTTTTCTGTCTATGATCTCTTTATCTTATTTACGTGCAGTTAATAACCTAGGAAAAAGGAACAGACCAAACAGCAAAAACAGAAGCCGCATGAACTAGGGTATGCTTTTGAGAGTGACTCACTTTTTAAAATAAGTTATTGCTTCTGGGCCCTTTGGCTAAGATCAAGTGTGCAAAATAAGTTAAAGATCAAATAAGTTACTTGTTTCAAAGTTAACTGCATTCTTTCAAGAGAGTTGCTGTAACTGTTAGTAACAGAAACAATAATAGAAAAAAACTGATAGTCTTACCATAACATCCAGCAATCCTGCTCCTAGGTATTTACACAACTAATCTGAAAATTTATGTCCATATAAAACCTGCACACAAATGTTTATAGCAGCTTTATTCATAATCACCAAAAGCTGGAAGCAACGAAGATGTCCTCCAAATGAATAAACAAACAGTGATAGAGAACTCCAGGATGGAATGCAGAATGTGACAGAGTTTGTTACAAATGCGTGAAACAAGTAGATGAAGGGGTGGGGGTATGGGGTAATTCTAATACTGCTGTACATGTACACTGGAATTAGATAATTTAAGTCAATGGATAGCAGATGGTACGAGACAGGTTTCTCACCGATGGAGTGAGAGGTTACAGATAAAAAAAAGGAGGAGGCTAGAATGATCCACATGTGGTAATGGATTAACACATAGGCTTCGGGTGACTCAACATGTGTTTTTCACATTTCTTTGTTAGAATCCGATGATCAATATATGTTTTCAGATTTCCCACAATTTTGTCTTAAAATAAATAGATAAAACACTATAAATGGTTTAATTTTTCTTCAGGGATGTCATAACAGATACTCCAGGAGAAAGTATGACTGAATATATTTATAACTTCCTGTTTTATTTTGTAATTATCGACACAGAAACTGTGTATTTATTAGAGTGGTAGATATGAGTCCCATGCTTGGGCTCTGCTCCTAATATAAACAAAGATATATGATAACTGGTTATCAGGTTGACAAAAAATAATGTGCTATATATGATCTCTCACTGTGCACCTCCATGGGGTTTTTGGTTTGTTTGTTTGTTTTTAAATATGGAATGCTTCAGGAATTTGCGTGTCATCCTTGCGCAGGAGCCATGCTAATCTTCTCCATATCGTTCCAATTTTAGTATATGTGCTGCCAAAGCAAGCACTCTATGGGTTTTGTTTATTTAGAACAGTATAAACTGAGCGACAAAAAATCGTTCAGTCAACCTGGAGTCCGCTAGGCAAGAGTCAAGATTTTTAGTATCTTCTTGGCCTCTGCAACTTATGAGATATGTTCTATTATACATTAGTTTTCATCTAAGATTTATGCAAATTTCACTAAAAATAGTGGACTACATAGTGACTGAAATAATAGTGGATATGTGTAATATTTTTTGTGCAAAATTATGGAGAAATAATATAATTTATAAGTGACATCATTCTTGGGAAACTTAAGAAGACATATTAAAGAAATCTCCAATTGTAAGTAAAGTATTTTATCATAAAATGAAATTGAAAAATTTGTAACTTATCCTATCTATATTTGATAAAATGATACTTTTGACTAAAATGTCAAATTTTTTACTTTATACAATCAAAAGTTGAGAACTACCAACAATCACAAGTTCAAAAGTATAAATTATTAAACAGCTAAGTAATCTACTACTTTCCTCAAATTTTTTTTGAAAAATATCAGTTCATTTAAAAGTTATTAACAAGTTTTCTTGCACCCAGCATAACTTTACCAAATGCTATAAAATTGCCCTGGTCCCAGGGTCAGACCCAGCTGCAAATGCCCTGAAGCAAACGTGTTAAAATTGGAGACGTTAGTATAAACTCTTATTTAGCTTCATACAGTACAGAAGATTACATATAGAAATGTTTGTGGGTATGTGTATATATCCTGGTTAAGTATACACATGTATTTCCCTGCTTTGTCAACTGAAAGCTAACACCCAGAAGCAATGAGCACACCTAGCATCCAGATCATGGTTTGTAATACGTATCTCCAATAAACGAAAACAGGGCTCCTTAGAGACAAGGCTGCTTCTAGGGCTGGGGCAGGAAATACAGAAGATAAACCTGGAGCATCTTGTCTTGCCAGAAAGTAAAGTAGCACTGGGGGAAAAAACACCCACAATGAGTACGTGTCAAAATGCATGCAAGGGGCCATGTCCGAGCGACACAGTAGCCAACTGAAAGAGCTCCTAGTGGCCAAACTAAAACAATAAGCATGAAAATAAAGCAGTATTAAATTTAACCCTAAGTATAAAATAAGCACTTATGAGTCCATAATGATAAAAATAAATGATTGAATAAATACATGGGTGGGAAATCTCTGGTGCTGAAAAATTCCAAATAATTTACGCGGATACTCTGTGTAACTCCTCACTCCTTAGGTGTGGGCTGCAAATAGTGACTTCCTTCCAAAGAGCATAGTATGGGGCGGGGGCGGGGGGGGGGGCGCAGGGAAGGAGTAACTTTATCGAAGAAATATGTCACATACCACCTAAACCAAGAAATCAAAGTCAACATCAAAAGTCATAAACCACATCGACAGTAGATACCCTTGATATAAAGTGTCATTTTTTTTTACAATGACACTTTATATCTGTGGCTTTCCTCCCAAAAACACAACCTCATCATGAGAAAAACATCAAATACCCATTAGAGGGTATCTTACAAAATACAGGATGATCAGCACTCATCAAAACTGTCTAGGAAGGTCATTAAAAACAATAAAAGTCTGAGAAATCATCAGAGCCAAGAGGAGAAATGACTATGAAATGTAATGTGGTATGATAGATGGGAGTCTGTTAACAGGACATTAGGTAAAAACCAAGGTAATCGGAATAAATTATAGACTTCAGTTAATAATACTATATCAACACTGGTTCATTAATTTGTAACAAATGTACCATATTAGTGTAAGATGTTAATAACAGGGACAAAATATGTACAAAAAGTTCTATAAATTGTTAATAAAGGTGCATGAGATTGTAAGTTGCTTGAATATTTGAACTTTTAACAAGAAGTCAATATTTTCACTAAGGAAAAATGTTTTGGCTTTTTTTTTTCTTTTTACAGAGGAAATAAAGTAAGTAGAGAAGGTTAAAGTCTAAATGGAAAAAATAATTTTCTATCCAAGCATCTTACAGTTTTTCAAATATTACAGAAGAAACAATTCAATTTCAGTCTCAGATTTTCAATCATTGTCAATCAGATAGCTACTTAAGAAGCATGGAAGGAAAATGCCTTGAAATACATTTTTTTTAATTTTCAAAATTTCAAGTTTATTCCCAGATTTAGATATTTTCAAAACTTAAACATGCTGTCGCCTGACACAAGTGCCACAGAGATTCTAGTGAATCTATTATTTTTATTATTCACTATTACCGCATTGTTTTAGTGAGTATAAACAAGGTCGGACAATTAATTTCTCAAACCCATCCTAGAAAAAGGGCTACACACCTCATTGTTGAGTATCACTACAGTCACCTTCAAAGTACTCCCCTTGGGAAGCTATACACCAATGCCAGTGCCTAGTCCACTCTTCAAAGCGATTTTAGAACTCTTTTTCTGAAATGGCCATCAGAGCTGTCGTTTGTTATACCCAAAATCTGACAACTAAGTTCACGAACTTGTCACCATGCCAAGGTTATGACACCTTATCGAGCTGTTTGTACAGTGCTGCCTAGAGTTCCAAAATTGCTTTGGAGGGTGGACTAGGTACTAGTGTCAGTGCACAGCTTCCCAAGGGGAGTACTTTGAAGGTGACCATAGTGATCTTCAGCAATGAGGTATGTAGCACTTTTTCTAGGAAGAGTTCGCAAAGTTAACTGTCCGACCTCGTATGTTAAAGAGTATACCAGATTCTAGGGAATTAATTATGATTCTATAGTGAGCAAATGGCATTCAACAATTAGCTAATACCAAAGAAAATAGGACATAAACACACTCCAGTGCATGCTCTCCTGGATGTGCCAGTAGGAACAGTGAGTATAGCAAATTTAGAACTGCCAGTCTGTCAGAAACTGTAAAATCACAGCGATGTCTAGGCGGGTCCTTATCTCTCCTCTAATTGAGGGTGGGAGCCAAATCACAAGAAGAAAAGTTATTCTAGAATCTCCTGGAATAGCCCAAGTGCAGGTTCAACTCAGGCACCACTATGACCATAAGTTACCAGACTAAAAACAGCATCACTCCTGTCTATGTGAATACTAAACAGGTTCCTGACTTTCCTTGAAGAAAGCAAAATGGTGGCAGCAGGCAGGGTGGCAGTGTGAGTCTCTAGCAGCTTATTTCCTTTCCTTCAGTACCTTAAAGAAAGTAGTCCTGGAACAAGAGGCCCATGCTGCATTTCTGTGAAGCTGTACCAGCATCCTTTTTCATTAGTGTAAGAACGGACTTGGTTATCGAAGAGCAGTGGGTAAGAATTACAGCCCTCAAACATCAGGTGAAGAAGAAATACAGGGAGTTCCCTAGCTGTGTAGTGGCTAAGGCTTCGGTGCTGTCCACAGTGTGGCCTGGGTTCATTTCCCAGACAGGGAACCACATTTAAAAAAAAAAAAAAAGAAAAGAAAAGAAACATCAACTTGCTCCAACTTACAAGAGTTGTGCCGACGACGGAAACTTTTGGACTGACTCAAGGGCTCTGTGTGCCTGTCCACATAGCTCTTGGAGCACGACTGCTGCTGGGGGGAGATGGCAGCATCCTGGCTCTTGACGTCGATCCTCTTAGGGATGTTCTGAGGGGCACTGCTGGAAGAGGCTGGCTTCTTTATCAATCTGCCCATGCCATTCTGATTGATACCCACTTGGTACCCAACACTAGAAGGGCCTAATTCTGTCTGATGAAGGTCTCCACAATGCTGGTTTTCTCCAGGACCTGGTATCTCCAGAATTTTTAATTCCGTAATGTCACCTGCCCTGAAATAGACAAAAAATCCAAGTCTCAAAACAATAACAGTGATGAAAATGGAATCAATAGTGACCAGCTACACCTTTGCAGGGCTGCAATGCAATGAGTTATCAAAGACAAAAACTAGGAAAGGTGGTAGAGCACTTAAAGACAAGGCTCAAGCGCGAACATTCAACTTACACAGCATGGTCTTTAAAGAGCCCTACTGTCAGTTACAAAACTTTCATTAGCAGCTCAGATTTCCAGAATGCTTAGTGGCTTTTTGTCATTCATTCACTCACCTGCTCATTCGGTAGGATATATAGAGAACTTATTATGTGCTAAGCTCCGAGCTAGGAATGGGGTATACATGTAGAAATGAAAAGCAATACATGACCACAAAGAACTCAGTCAGGTCAGTGGAAAAGACAAGCAGACAATCAAAAGTGGTAACACAATGACGGAGGTGTATACAGGAGACTAGAGAACCTAAAAGGAAAATGCACAGAGGGAGGACACATGTACCCTAAGACGGGGTGGAGAGGGAAAACAAAGAGCTGGCCAAGCGAGAGCAGCACCCCAGGCTGAAGCTCAGAGGCTGAGACAATGCGGCCCACTTGAAGAGCTGCAAATGTTACGGTGTGACCGAAGAGAAGGTCTGTGGAGGGCCGTTAGTCGGGAGGTAAGGCCGTGGAGGTCATCGGGGCCCAGGTCATCACCACACTGGATTCTTCGGGTGGCTGCAGGGAAGGTGGAGAAACTAGGGACAGGAACACCAGTTAGAAGATCAGGCAAGAAATTAGAGGAGAGGAACAGGGCAAGTGTCAATGCAAAGGTAGAAGGGAGGAGAGCAGCAAGAGACATTTGGACTCTGCAGGATCTGGTAACCAAACAAACAAGAGGATCAAAGAGAAAGAAGAATTTATTATGGTTCTTTAGTTTCTAACTTGGGTGAAAGGTGTCTTTAGTCACCTCGTAATGGTAAATCTCTGAAAAAAGAAATCTGCAGGTTACATAATGAGTTCGGCTTTCAAAATTGTAAATGTGTATATCTTGTCAGATAGCCACCTGGAAATGACCAGAAGACCATTAAAATAAAGTATCTGGAGCTCAGAAAATGAGTCTAGATTAAAGATTGGGTACAGGCAAATGGAGACATTATCAGTATCAACAATGGCCAGTTTATAAATATTTTCATGGGGATAAATGATATGATATATGCAAATCCTTAAGTCTAGTATTTGGCAAGAATTCAACAGATGTTTATTATTACTACTAAAAAACGATCTGGGGCCTCATTAACGTATGAGAAGGTACATATGAGATTGTCTAGAGCAGGCGTGTCCAACCTGAGGCCCAGAACGGCTTTGAATGAGCCCAACACAAGTTCTTACAACATCATGAGATTTTTTTTTTTTGTGACCTTTGTTTTAGCTCATCGGCTGTCATTAGTGCTGGTCTATTTTATGTGTGGCCCAAGACAGTTCTTCTTCCAATGTGGCCCAGAGAAGCCAAAACATTGGACACCACTGTTCTAGAGGGTATATAATGAGAAAATCAAAGCTAGAAATCTGAGTACACCAATCTTCAGAAGTGAGTAGAAGAAAAAGAATCTGGAAAAAAAAAAAAAAGAGATATCTAGGAATGAGGGAATACATGAAAAGAAAACCCAAAGGGGTGACAGAGAAACTAAAAGAAGCGGGCACTTACAGTTAAGGAGAATGTGAATAAGATTACAGCTGAGACACTGCCACTAAATTTGGCAACTAAGTCATTTGTAACCTGGACAAGAGCTAGTTCAGCAACATGGTAGTTAGAAAAAAAGATAACAGTGGGGTAAGGAAGGACTAGAGAATGAGGCCACAAAGGGAATAAAGGCAGACAATTTTGTTCTGAAAAGAATTATGGGAGTAAAGAGAAGGAAATGACAGTTACAAATGCAAGTTGTGTGTGGGAAAAGTGTTTATACTAAGGGGGAAGCCTGGGAATACTAGAACACGAGGAGGAAAGAGACAGTACAAATGCAGAAACCACAAAAAGACGTAGGATCTCAGAGGAGATAGAAAAGGATAGCACATAAAACATACCATGATAAGGTGAGCCCTGAAAACAAGGGGTATTTCTTCTATTGAGACTTTAGAGAAGTAAGAAATAAGAATGGACACACCTACAGAAAAGGCTGTATGTTGTTACCGTTTAGAAAGTCAAAGAAACGCTTGCCCAACAATCTTTTTTCTTCTTCTTCTCTTTTTTAATATAAGTCTGCCAAACTGGTGAAAAGGCGGATGTGAAGACAACTGAACTTGAGCTATGCTGGCAAACACTAATAAAAATACATTCCTGCAACTAAGGAATTCAGCTACTGACTACAGTGTGCTTCTAAAGATAAATTAGAATGCAAATCGAGAAAAAGACATGCTTTTATGCAAGGGGGAAAAATTAATAAGACCTTAGATTAAGAAAGTACAAATGATACAAAACTGAGAAAGAAAAATCTGAAACCATTAAAAGAAAACAGAAAGGTTATTCTAAATTTGACCCATTTAAATAATATAATATTGCGTGCTTGATAGAGATTAAGAAAAATGTTTCATGAACCCTGAATCAATAGCTGAAAGCTATTTATAACATAAAGTCTCCATGGACCACCAGATCAGATTTGGAAGCGTCAGGACACTCACCTGAAGGTGACTTCTGGCACAAGGCACTTCACTCCATTGTGGAAAGGCCGGGTGAGAGAAATGGTCTGGCTGACCTGATCCACTGCTGATACTCTTCCCTGATAGACACCCAGGCTATCCCCACAATTGATGGACACAATACTACCCAGCCAATCCGTAGCCATGTTTTAGATGTGAGATCACCGTGGAGAGAAGAAACCAGGCAGTGTACCTTGGGAAACAGACAAATCTTTAGTTAAATTCAGTGAAGAATTATGTCAGGCTCTGTAGTAACACATATCCAGTCACATCCTTAATGCAATGAAACAAAATAAATAAATAAATAAAACGTTTTCAGTTGGAGTATGCAATTAATGAAAAAGCAATATTATTTAATATATGAGGGCTATCTGGAAAAAATCCAGCCATAAATGCCTCTATTTTTCATATTACGTGGCTGGATACTTTTCAGACAGCCTTCATATATAAAGATCTTACAACTGCTTTAAAGCACATATACTGGACAAAGATAATATTCACCCAGACATCAAATCACACGAACTATAACCTGTTTATAATCTATTGTATTTTAATATATCTGCCATCATAATGCTTCCAAAGAGATTATATATAAATAATATATAAAAATAATTATTTGTAATGTCAAAGTAGTTCATGTCAGACTAAACCTCTTGCTGATGATCATGATTAAGTTCCATACAAATTCAAACAAAAACAACAAAAAGCCAACTGAAGGCATCATAGAACAGTACACCTAACAACTACAGAATACATATTCTTTTCAAGTCTACATGGAATGCTCACCAACATATGCTGGACCTTAAACTAATATCAATTCCTTTCAAAGCACTGAAATCAGAGTATACAAGAGCTGTCCAAAGAAAAATCCAGCCATTACCAATCTCAATAACAAGAATGGTTTGCAGCTGGGCACTTCCTGTATAACCTTTGTATGCTTTATCCACAACAGAATTCAATTTGAAATTGATAAAGTATCTCAAATATTCGGAAATTAAGCAAGGCACTTCTAAATAACCTATGAGTCAAAGAAGAAATCAAAAGGTAAATTATAAAATAGTTCAAACTCAGTGATAATGAAAATACATTTATGGGATGCACATAAAACAATGCTTAAAAGGAAATTATAGCTTCAAATGATTATATTAGAAAAGAAGAAAGGTTTAAAAGAGCGGTGTTCAACCTTTTGGTTGGGCCACATTGCAAGAACTGTCTTGGGCCACACATTAAAATACACTAAAACTAACGACAGCTGATGAGCTTAAAAAAAAAAAAGGTCGCAAAAAAAATCTCAATGTTTAAAGGACTTGTGTTGGGCCACATTCAAAGCTGTCTTGGGCTGCAGGTTGGACATGTCTGGTTTAAAACAAATGACTGAAACTTCCATCTTAAGAAGCTAGAAAAAAAGGTGCAAATTAAGCCAAAGTTATTAGAAAGAAAATAAACAGAAATCAATGAACTAGGAAATAATAACAAACAAAACCAAAAATTAGTTCTTTGAAAATAGTAAAGTCTATAAATCTTTAACTAGACTAACCAAGAAAAAAAGATAAAACACATATTTTCAAAATCAGGAATGAATAAGGAGACACTACAGGCATTAAAAAGATAATTTTATGCCAGTAAATCTGACAACTGAGGTGAAACAGAAATTCTTTGAAACACAAAAGTTACCAAAACTGGTACAAGAAGAAACAGAAAATCTGAATAGCTTTGTATCTATTTTAAAAACTGAATTCATCAAGAGAGTAAGACAAGCCATATAATGAGAAAAAATATTTGCAGAAGACATTGCAGTTGACTGACTGTCTACAGAGAAAATCCAAAGAACCACAAAACAACTTCTTAGAACTAGTAAGTTCAGCAAGGTCACACATACAAGACAAACAAAAGTCCATCTTATTTTAACATACTAGTAGTAAACACATGACACTGAAATTTAAAATACAATACCATTTGCAACTATTAAAAAAATGAAATACTAGGTATAAACCTAACAAAATGTGTACAGCATTTGTATTCTGAAAACTATACAGTGCTTATGAAAAAAAAAAAAATCAAAGCTACAAATGGAGAGACATACCATGTTCATGGATTGAAAGATTCGATATATAAGTATGTCGATTCTCCTCAGATTAGCATGCAGGGTTAATAGAACTTATCAAAATCCCAGTAAGGTTTTTTTGTTAATATAAAGATTATTCTAAAACTTATGTTCAAAGGCAAAGGAACTAAAATACTTAAACCAATTTTCACAAGAACATGAAAGGAATCAGTCTACTCGATTTCAAAACTTATTGATAGGTATAGTAATCAAGACTGGTATTGGTGGGAGGACAGATACATAAATCAGAGGAATAGAACACAAAGCCCAGGAACAGACACACACAAATATACCAAACTAATTTTGTGACAAAGTGCAAAATTAATTCAATAGAGGCAAATAGCTTTTACAACAAATGGTAGTGGCACGGACAGATATTCATCAGTAAAAAAAATGAATGTTGGCCTAAGTCTTATAACTTATATAGACATTTACTCAAAATGGACAGTGAACATAAATGTAAAATGTCAAATTATAAAACTTTTAGGAAAAATAAGAGAGAAACCACAGGCACTTAGGTTGAGGCAGAGTTCCAAGACTTGACACCAAAAGCATGATCCATAAACAGAAACTGATCAATTGGACTTCTTGAAAATTAAAAACTTTTATTCTGTAAAAGACTTTGTTTAGGAGAATAAAAAAGACAAGCTGTCCATTGGGAGAAAATACTTGCAAACTGCATTATCTGACAAAGACAAAGGGCTAGCATCCAGAATATATAAAGAACTCTCAAAACCTAAGAGTAAAAAAACAAAACAAAACAAAACAAAAAACAAAAACAAAAACAAAAACCCCCCAATAAATGGGCTAAAGACATGAAAAGACATTTCAACAAAAAAGACATACAGATGGACATGAAAAGATATTCACCATCATTAACCATTAGAGAAATACAAACTAAAACCACAATGGAATAGCACTACACAGAGTGGCTAAAATGAAAAATAGTGACAACACCAAGTGCTGACAAGGATGTGAAAAAACTGGATTACTCATACACTGCTGACAGGAACATAAATAGTGCAGCCAACCTGGAAAGTAATTTGGCAATTTATAAAAAATCTAAACATGCAACTACTACATGACCCACTACTGGTCATTTATCCCAGAGAAAGAGTAATTTAAGATTACATAAAAACCTGTATGTAAATGTTTCTATCAAGTTTACTTCTAATATTCCCAAACTGGAAACAACCCAGACAGCCTTCAACAGGGGAATGGTTAAACAAAGTGTGGTACAACCATACCATGGAGAAAAGGTGAAAAAAAATCAACCTCAAAAGGTTACATTCTATATGATTCCATCTGTGTAACACTCCTGAAATGACAAACCACTGCAGAGGTCCCCAACCCCCAGGCCGTGGACTGGCCTGCACAGCAGGAGGTGAGTGCGGGTGACTGAGTGAAGCTTCACCCGTATTTATAGCCGCTCCCCATCGCTCATATTATTCCTGCACCCTGCCTCCTGTCAGATCAGTGGCAGCATTAGATTCTCATACGAGTGCAAACACTATTGTAAACTGCGCATGCAAGGAACCTAGAAGTGCGTTTTTCTTTTCTTTCTTTCTTTCCTTCCTTCCTTTCCTTCTTTCTCTCTCTCTCTCTCTTTTCTTTCTTTCTTTCCTTTCCCTCTCTTTCCCTTTCTCTCGCTCTCTCTCTTTCTTTCTTTCTTTTTTGAGGAGCTCCCTGGCTGGGACTCAAACCCAAGCTAGGCGTTGTGTACACCGAAGCCTAGCCACTACACCACCAAGGAGTCCCCCTAAACTGCATTTTTCTTATGAGAATCTAATACCTGATGATCTGAGGTGGAGCTGAGGCGGTGATGCTAACACTGGGGAGCAGCTGCAAATACAGATTAACATTAGCAGCGAGGTCTGACTGCACAGAGACCATAATAAATCACTTGCCTGCAGACTCGTATCACAACCCTATCAGTGAGTGGCAAGTGACAACGAAGCTGTATCTGGTGGCAGGCTTTAAGTCAGAATCCGACACTTATTTTACACTGTGCATGGTCCACCCATTATTGTATTTACCACTTTCATCCACGCCTTCTTTCCTGCACTGCACACTTGTCTCAGTGACAGTTTTGGTAAGTCCTAGCCAAAATGAGTAAAAAATAAAAATCACTGGAGAGTTTCTTTGAAAAGGGGGAAAGACCCAATGATGAGACAGCAGAAGACTCTAAGACTGCCAACAAAAAGAAAGCTGCATTTAAAAGAAAATACTAGGAGTCTTACTTAAATTACAAGTTCATTGCAACAGGTAATTCACGTGATTCACATTCTCCAAGTCCACTTTGTATAGTATGTGGTGACCGGCTAACCAATGGAGCCATGAAACCTTCAAAACTGCTTCGCCAAATGGAGACCAAGCACCCTGCATTAAAAGACAAGGCTTCAGGTTTTTCAAAGGAAAAAGTCATGAACACAAAGAAGAGAAGCAATTACTGAAGGCCACTTCATCAACTGTGTCTGCACTGAGAGCCTCATTCTTAGCGACTAATCACATTGCTAAAGCTAAGAAGCCCTTACTATTGGTGAAGAGTTGATCCTGCCTGCTGCTAAGGACATCAGCCGTGAACTTTTAGGAGAGGCTGCAGTTCAAAAGGTGGCTAGTGTTCCGCTTTCGGCTAGCAGCATAACACACAAATTGGTGAAATAGCAGAGGATGCTGAGGCACAAATGTTAGAGAGGATTGAGTCACCATGGTATGCAATCCAGGTTGACAAGTCTACCAATGATGATGTGGTAACAATGCTTGTTTTTATGCAATATACAAGGGCTGTTCAGAAAAAGTCCAGCCATAAATGCTTCAATTTTTCGTATTAGATGGCTGGATACTTTCCAGACATTCCTGGTATTTTTCAGGAAGATGTGCATGAGGATATGGTATGTGCACTGTTGTCACCTACCAATACCACAGCTGCAGAACTGTTCGTCTTCGAATGACTATATATCAGGAAAACTAAATTATTCACTTTGTGTCATATATACACAGATGAAGTGGCTGCCATGACTGGACAGCTTTCTGGTTTCACTACTCAGGTCAAAGAGGTCTGAATGTAAGTCTATGCACTGTGTCATCCACAGAAAAACGCCGGCTAGCTGAAAAATGTCACCTGAGCATAATGTTTTGCAGGATGTGATTAAATTCATCAACCACATCGAAGTACATGCCCTTAACTCCTGTCTGTTTGCACAGCTCTGTGAGGAGATGGACACAGAACACATGTCTTCTCTTATACACAGAAGTGAGGAGGATTCCTAAAGGTAGGTCACTAGCCAGAGTTTCTGAGTTATGAGGACCACTCCAGAGATTGCTTTCAGAAAGAGTCACCACTAATGGCATATTTCAGTGGCACAGAACAGGTCACACAACGTGCTTGCTTGTGTGAGTCAATCTGCTCAATGAATTCCATTTGTCACTTCAGGGGAAAACAACTGTGTTCAACTCAGCAGATAAACTAGCTGCATTCAGAGCCAAAGTGAAATTATGGAGCTGATGAGTGAGCACTGGGATTTCGGGCACGTTTCAAACATTAGCAGAGATTGTGAAAGAGACCGTGCCAGGGCTTCCTTCTCTAAGCTGGTGCATGATCACCCATCTCAGCTTTCAAGAGAGTTTGAGCATTACTTGCCAACCACAAAAGACCCCCAAGAGAAGGAATGGATCTGTGAATAAACCATGGGCATCAACTCTTCCATGCTAAAAGAGGATCAACTGCTCAAGGTTGCAAATGATGGCTTTTAAAGTACATTTGAAACAACTTCAAATCTCTGTATGTCCTGGATTAAAGTCAAGGTGGAATATCCAGAAACGGCCACAAAAGCACTGAAAAACCTGCTTCCATTTCCAAGAGCCTATCTTTGTGAAGCAGGGCTTTCTGCAGTGACAGCAACCCACATGGTTATGGAGTCGACTGGACATTAAGCAACACACTTCAGGTGTCACTGTCTCCCATCACCCGCAGATGGGACCCTCCAGTTCAGCGGTTCTCAACCTGTGGGTTGCGACCCCTTTGGGGGTCAAATGACCCTTTCACAGGAGTCGCCTAAGACCATCGGAAAACACATAGCAGATACTTACATGACGATTCGTAACAGTAGCAAATGACAGTTATGAAGTAGCAACGAAAATAATTTTATGGGGGTCACCACACCATGAGGAACTGTATTAAAGGGTCACAGCATTAGGAAGGTTGAGAACCACTGCTCTAGTTGAAAGAAGCAGGCTCAGGACTCCCACTGATTGTGCATTATGGTGAGCTGTATAATTATTTCATTATATGTTACAATGTAATAATAATACAAATAAAGTACACAATAAATGTAATGTGCTTGAATCATCCTGAAACCCACCCCGCTGGACTGTGGAAAAACTGTCTCCCATGAAACTGGTCCCTTGGACCAAAAAGATTAGGAACTGCTAAACGCTGGAAACGAAGAAGAGATTAGAGGTTCCTAGTGGTTAAGGAAGGAATGCAAGCAGGAGGGAAATAGGTATGGCTATAAAATCTCTGCAGTAATAAAAATGTTCTGTATCTTGACCATAGCAATATCAGGATCCTGGTAATGATGCTGCACTATAGTTTTATGTTAACAAAATAAATTAGGAAATCATGTATGATCATACAGCAATAAATGCAGAAATATAATTTGACAAAATTCAATATCCATTCATAATATCAAAAAGGTGGAAGTAGTTTCTACAAAACAGTAATAGCTAACATCATATTAATGGTGAAATAATGAATCCTTTCCCCCTAAGACTGGGACAATGCAAGGATGTCCACTCTCACCACTTCTACTTCAATTCAACACTAGGTTGTAGGTCCCAGCCAGTGCAATAAAACAAGACCTAAAAAGCATGAATATTGGAAAGGAAGAAGTAAAACTTTATTTGTAAACTATATGATTGCCTGTGTATATAGAAATGAAATTTAAAAATACTATTTATAATGGTATTAAAAAACAAAAAATACTTAGGAATAAATCTAATGAAAAATGTGCAGGATCTCTATAATGAAAATCAGAAAACCTGCTGAGAAAAAAAAATTTAAATATCTAAATAAACAGAAAGATGTACCACATGCATGGATTGAAAGAGCTTAATGTTGTCAATTATCTCCAAACTGAACTAAATACAGATATCAATAAAATTCCCAGCTGGCCTTTTTGGAGAAAGTGAAAAACTGGTTCTAAAATGTATATAGAAATGCAAAACAGAAAAGCCGAAACAATTATGAAAAAGAAAAGCAAAGTTAGATGTTTTGCAATACCTCATGCCAGTCAAGATTTACTTTAAAGTTATAGAAATCACTGTGGTGTTCATGCAAGGATAGACAAATACTGGGGATGCCAACAACAAAATGTACACACATTTTAAGAGATGTTATCTATGTATTACATAAACACTGACGGTAACCACTTTGAGCACCTCTTGTAATTGCAGAAGTCAAATGTGACTTGTATTCATCTTTTGTTATTAGTATATATTGCGTTATCACAATTTTAATAGTTTTTTCCTTTCTTAAAATGTATATACATTTTTTTGGCACCCTGAGTAGTTGAATGAAACAGAACAGAATCCAGAAATAGACCACACACATATAATCAAATAACTTCTGATCAAGGTACCAAGATAAATCAATGAAGACAACAAAGTACTTTTCAATAAATGGTGCGAGAACAACTGGATTCATATGATAAAAAAATAACCCTCTATTCCTATCCCACACCAGATACAAAAAATTAATTTGAAATAAACTACCTAAACATAAAAGCTAAAACTAAAGTTACTAGGAAAATAAAACATACAGTATCTCAGTGACCTTGGGGTAGACAAAAAATTTCTTGGATAAAACACAAGTACTGATCATTAAAGAAAAATAATCTGATGAGAGTTCTTCAAAATTAAAATGTTGCATTCATTAAAACGTCACCATAAAGAATACAAATTGGAAGAGGTGAGAACAATGCAGTGAGACCACCTGGCAGACAACTAGAGCAATCCATTTGAGAGATGACGGTAAACGGAATAGGCAGAGACTCAATGGAGATTTTAAAAAGTTGATGGACTCAAGACCTATATAGGTGGTGGTCTGAATCTGTTGATGGTTTAATATGGTAGATTACAGAAAGGGGGTGGGGATCACTGTTGATAAGAGGCAAATGGAACACACACACTCCCATGGCTGTTAATACATACACCATCAAACTAAGAGCGGCAGCTAACATTTATTGCACAGTTACTATGTTTCAGGTATGAGCAAAAACTTTTGGGGCATTCTTTCCTTCCATCCTCGTAATACTACTATCCCATTTTACAGATGGGGAGTTGCAACCCAGAGATTATACTGAATATTTTACATACTTGTAACCAGAGCATGAAGTCAGTTATTACGAAGGCATATTTTCTGGGGATGCCAAAAACAAAATGTATACACATTTGTACATACTATTTCATTGCATTCACATATCAGTTTTCTTCTCATTGGACAGTTAGATAATTCCATTTTTTTGCAATTATAGTTAACACAGCAATGATCAATTTCATTTAGTGCTTATTTTAAATTATTTTCTTAGGATAGAGCCTCAGTCAAAGGTAAAATCACCTTTCTGCCAGATTACAATGTAACAGAGTAGAAAACTATTTTTTTTAAACAAATATTTCTCGAACCAAATGTTTTTCAAACCAAATCATTCTCTGGATGAGTTTAGATAGTCATACATTTAAAATAATGGTACTATAATAAAATATTTAGGAAGGTATTCCATATAATCTTGCCCCATCTCCAAATCACCACATTTGAGGCTATTTCCCAGGAAGCAAAGCACTTCAAGTCTTTCAGATTTATGATGGCAAAAAAGATGGTCCTTGCCTTCCATTATAATCACTCCCAAAACAATGAGACAGAGAAAAATAAAGGTAAGCCATAATCAAGGAGAAAGTATTCACAACAGAAATAATCTGATAAAGGACTTGTATCCAGAATACAAATAAAGAAAGCTTACAAATCAGGAATAAGAGGGAAACAACACATTTTTTAAAGCAGGCAAAAAATGTTATCTAAATGGCCAATAAACATATGACAAGCTGTTTCAACATCATTAATTATCAAGTAAATGCAAATTAAAACACGAGACAACCCACATGCCTATGATGGATGCGTTAAATAAAATGTGACATATGAGTACACATACTCGTACAATGGAGTATCATTTGGTCTTAAAAAGGAAGTTGTGATATATATTACAACACAAACCTTGAAGACATTATGCTAAGTGAAACAAGCCAGACACAAGGGCAAGTAGGTATAACTGCACTTACAGGATGTTCCCAGAGTAGTCAAACTCCCAGAGACAGAAAGTAGAATGGTGGTTGGTAGGGGTAAGGGCAGTTATTGTTTAATGGGTGGAGTTTCAGTTTGGGACAATGAAAAAGCTCTGAAGATGGATGGTGGTGATGGTTACACAATGTATACTCAATGCCCTGAACTGTACAGTTAAAAATGCTTAAAATGGTAAATTTTATGTATACTTTACCACAAAAAAAAAAATCATCAAACTGGGAAAAAACAACATAAGATAGTATTCTACATCCCTACAATGACTTAAAATTAAAATGACTGACAGGTAATACAAAATGTGTGTGATGATATGGAGCAACTGGAACTTTTCACTGCCAATAATGTGAAATGATACAACCACTCTGGAAAACAGTGTGGCAGTTTCTTATATTAAAACACATCTATGACCCAAAATTTCATGCCTAGGACTTACCCAAGAGAAATGAAAACATATACTATATTTTTCCTTGTATAAGATGCCCCCATGTATAAGATGACCCCTACTTTCCTAATCCAACGTTAAGAAATCCTCTCAGCTACTTACTGCCATGTATAAGACAACGCCCAATTTTTTGGCCTAGCAATTTTAAACTAAAGTGTTGTCTTATACGGAAAAATATGGTATTCACAAAAAGACTTGTACATAAATGTACATAGTAGTTTTGCTCACAATAGCCAAAAAGTGGGAGACAAAAAGAAGAAATAAATTATGGTATAATAATACAACAGAGCACTACCCAACAATAAAAAGGAACTACTTAGGCTACAACACAAAGGATTCTCAAAAACTGAGTGAAAGAATTCACACAGATGAGTGCATCTTACACAAGTCTATTCATAAAATTTCTACAAAGGACAATACTTTATGTTATAAAAAAAAAAAAAAAACAGAAGTATTTGCCTCTCAGGTGAAGAACTGCTTAGAAAGGGGCATAGGGGCTTCTGGTGTAATGGAAATGTTCTGTTTTTACTGATGCAATAGTTACAAGGATGTACACTTTATCCAAACTCACTGAACTGGGTACTTACCATCTGTGCATTTATTTTATTGTACATAAACTGTATCTCAATAAAAAAGGAGGAAAAGAATATGTAGCCAATATAATCAGTATATAACACCACAAAATAGTTAACAATTCCACCATTATAAGGTCAATTTCCTAGAAAGGTTTTCCACAAATACTAAGATGAAAACTCACACATAGCAGAGTTCTTACCTAAATGTCTATTAGGCATGTCATAAATGTCCAAAAAAGAATTATTTATTTCTCCAGCCCCACACTCGATACCCCCTATCTGTTCCTTTCCAAAGCCTTTCCCATCACAATAAATAGCACCAACATCCACCAAAGTTGCTCAAGCCAAAAAAAAAAAAAAAAAAAAGTCATCCTTGATTCCTTCATCTCATACACTCCATCCATCAGTAAATCCTATTTTCACCACCTCAAAAATGTGTATATTTCTCTCCACCCCCCACCACCACCTTCCTAATCCAAACCACCATGATCTCAAGATTGCAGGAGTCCTCTAACTGGTCTCTGCTTCCACTCCAGTGCCTCCTTCAATTCTTTCTCTACACAGCAACCAGAACAAACTTTAAAATGCAAATCAGTTGTCATGACCCTGCTTAACAACTGTACTTATAATCAAGTGCAACTTCCTTCATAGGGACGGTAGGCCCTCCATGATCTGATTTCTGCTAACCTCACAGCTCCATCTCTCACAACTCCCTTCCCACTATTCATCAGACACACTGGCCTTCCTACTGTTCCTCAAACATATCAAGTTTGTTCCTTCCCTCCAGAACTTTGCACCAGGTATTCTCAGAACACTCTTTCCCCAGCTCTGTGAATGGCTAGTTCTATCTTGTCTTTCTGGTATCAGCTAAAATATCACCATCCCAAAGAGGCCTTTCTTAGCTACCCAATCTAATGTAGCTACTACCTATCACTCTCCAACAACCTCACCTTCTATTATGATCTCAAAATAAATTACCTTATTAATTATCTTACTAGAACATAAGCTCCATGAGGACAAGAAACCTTGTCTGTCTTGTTCAGTCAATAAGAGTACCTAGAATGGAAGAGGAACTCAATTAACATTTATTCAATCAATGAATATGTCTAATTAGACATAATACTAAATCTGATAGGAGTTAATCACTCAAAAACTAGAGGATCTAAATATTTACATTTAAATGCTTTGGCTTTTCTTGGAAATGGTTCTAAAAATACAATATCCATTAAGCATACTCCATGCAAAAACCTATTAATATATAAGATGTGAAATCTATACTCTCCTACACACAAAAGGAAGTCAGGAAATAGCAAATGAGTATACTCGTATACATAACAAACAATATTAAGCACAAAATGAAACACTGGCTTAGTGTTTTCCATGCAAAAAGAACTAGAACAGCATTTTCAGCTGTTTCAAATATTAATTTCAGAACTATATCTACATAAAATAGTCTAAGAAAGGAAAAATAAAAAAGCATATAAAAGAGTAAAAAAACACTCCTGTGGTAAAAAAGTATATCCCATCAGAAACACAAAACCTAAAGACAAACTCAGGTAGTTCTCTAGTGATCTAACTGAGCAAGTATCACTAAACTATCCTGACAAAACAGAAAATGAAAAAGAAAATATAATGCATTAGCAGGCTCATCCATATTTTATTTACACTTTATTATAGAAAATTTCAAACATACACAAATGTAGACAGTATAGCATAATGAACCCTCACATACTTATCACTGAGTTGCAACAATTATCAATATATCTGTAAGAATTTAAAAGATCAGGTAACTTTCCAATGCAACAAAATTTCCAAAAATACTGACAATAGAAGGAACAAAATACACACACTTTAGTTTATCTGCCCCTTCCTGATCAAACTTTGTCTACTTAATGTCACAAAAGTATGAATTTCTTTTCCCATCATTTATCCCTATCATAATCCTACTAATACTTATTTTAGATAGATGCAGAATGAAAAGCCGTAATAAGAATTTTTTAAATACCAGAAATTAATCAGACATGGAAAGATTTCTGCTTCTTCAACATATATCTTTAAGACACTGATGTTGAACATTCAAGTTAACATTAATAAGAGATTTTTTTAACTGTTTTAAAATGTGGATTGCTAGTTGACAAGTATTTTTCTATTTAGTTTTATAATTTTTTAAAGTAACCACTCAATACGTAACAAATTGCTCTTTCTTTTACTATCAGAAACTTCCCTCTATGTAAAATACATTATATATTATTCAAAACTCATCAAACAGGTATACAGGCGTACCTCATTTTATTGAGCTTCACTTTATTGTGCTTCATAGATGCTGCATTTTTTACAAATAAGACCCTCAACCAGCAAAAAGATTACCACTCTCTTTACTGCAATACTCGTTTCATTGCAGTCATCTGGAACCAAACCCACAATACTGCCAGGGCATGCCTATTCTATAAGGAAAATTCCTTTATTAACTGAAGACAGTAAATCTGAAACAAGTGGAATGCCACCATCTGGGTTCCTATCAGATGAACACACTAAGGAAGGTGGCTTAACTGATTACAGGGCTAACCCCTTCATGTCAAAGGAAGAGCCACAGCTGAAGTAGGAAATATGGAAGCTACAAGAAACCAATCTTTGATACCTTTTATTTTTGCCTTTTCTATCAAGGTATAACATACAAGGACTGTCGGAAAACATCCAGCCATGTAATATGAAAAAATGGAAGCACTTATGGCTGGATTTTTTTCTGGACAGCCTTCATATATATTGTCTACATATCTGAAATGTACAGCTCAATAAATTTTTAAATATCGATTCATCCACATAACCACCACTCAAATCAAGACACAGTATTTCAAACATCCCAGAAGGTTCAACTGTGTACCCATAAAAGTAGCCATTATTTTGATATCCATTGTGAAAAGCTAGCATAGCCTGTTTTTTAATTTCAAATACATGAAATCATAAAGGTTTTCTTTTAAAGTACTTGGCTCCTTTTGCTTTATATTGCAGCTGTGAGTCATCCTTATTGCATGTATGTAGCCCTAGTTCATTCTTTCTCATGGCTATTCAGTATTCTATTAAATAACTGTGAATCAATGGGTTTAGATAGACAGCTGGGTTATTTCCAGTTTAGAGGCTATTATGAATAAGAATTAACATTTTTATATGCCTCTGTGGTGAACAAATGTACCCATTTATGCTGGACATAGTATACAGGAAGTCATAGAGTAGATATGGGACAATTTTGCTCAAATGCTGAACTATCAGAATTTCCCGACTACCAAATGTGACCAAGTATGAGACTTTATTGTATCATTTCTCTTGTAATAAGTCTTTAGATAACAAGTCAGGTAGCCCTAAACAGTCTTCCACACCTTATACAACTGTGGTCACTGCCAAAATGATCCATGAACTACAAATCAACAACTTGCCAATTACAGACCCACTGGCTTCCATTTCAACTGCCCCAACAAACAGAACTCAACAGCATCCCTATCCAAGGTGCAACTCCTTGGTTGCTCTGGACAATTGTAATCAACAGCTGTAGATGAGTAAGTGGTTGGTTACGAATTTCTGCAAAAAACTCGGTATTTTTCCATGCATCTACCTGGAACAGTGTTTACAGCATCAGAATCTCGGGAATGGCAGAGATCTTAAAAGAAACATCTAGTACAATCCTACTACTAAATCCCTATCTTCCATAAAAGGCAGCACATTGAAAAGGGCATGGAGTTCTGAAGACAGACATCACAGGCTCATGTTCCTCTGCACGTCACCACTTACCAGCAAGCACTATGACCTGGGCAAATTTTCTCAACTATAAAACAGGGGATTATATCAATTCTACCACCACCTCACAGAACCCCTGTGAAGATTAAATGAGATAATTTATAGTTTCTACTATATAGCATATTGTATTTCAAATATCTCCTTTTAGTGGAAAGAATACTGGCCATACAGGGGACATGTGTTACTGCCCTAGAAAATCACACTGTGAGGGCAACCTCCCTTCTCACCCAAACAAAACTACAAAAATGCCTGAATTACCTCCACAACAGTCTTGGAAATGAAGTTCCAATCTTCAAACTAGAATCTATATATTTCTACATTACTCCTTCATAATAAACCGGATCTGGCTAGATAACTGGATTATCAAGAAAAGATTTTCAACCATAAAATTTATTCCTTCAGGACAGGGGTTAGAAAGCTAGAGCCAATGGGCCAAATCTGGCTATAATCAAGTTTTATGGGAACACAACCATGCTCAGGCATTTGTCCATGGCTGTCCTTGCACTACAATTAAAGAGTTGAGTAGTTCTAACAGACTACATGCCCACAAAGCCTACTACCATATGGCCATCTACAGGAAAAGTTTGCTGACTGCTGCTTTAGGATGAAATTTTGTGGGGAAAGCAGAATGGATGTAAGTTCAAAAGGAAAAATATGAAATGGACAAATTCCCCAAATGATACAAATTACTAAAACTGACTCAAGAAGTACCAGAAAATGTGAACAGACTGTATAAAGAAATTGAATTAGTAATTAAAAATCTTCCCACGAAGAAAAGTCCAGGCCCAGGGACTTCATTGGTAAACTCTATCAAACACGTAGAAAAAAAAATTTAACAGTCCTATACAAACTCTTTCAGAAAATATAAAAGGGACATCTCCCAATTCATTTTACGAGGGTAGTAGAGCTGACCCTTGAACAACGCAGAAGTGAGGGCCACCGACCCCCATGCAGTCAAAATTCCAAGTGTAACTTCTGACTTCCAAAAAGCTTAACAATGTCCCTTCGCATCCGCAGGGGATTGGTTCTAGGATACCCCGCACCCACGCAATGCCAAATCTGCAGACGATCAAGTCCTTTATATAAAATGGCATAAAGCTGCATACAGTAGATCCTCCATAGCCATGGATTCCCAACCGGGGACTGAAAATACTGTTTTGGGAGTTCCCTGGTGGTGTGGTGGCTGGGCTTTGGTGCTCTCAACGCTGAGGCCTGGGTTCAATTCCCAGACAGCGAACTACCCCACCCCACCCCAAAAACAAATAAGAAACAAAACAAAACAAAAAATTTTTTAAAAAGAACATACTATTTCTGATTCACGGTTGATTGAATGTGCGGATGCGAAACCCAGGGGGCACAGAGGGTCAACTATATATATTTATTGAAAAATTCTGCGTCTATGTGAACCCGCACAGTTCAAATCCATATTGTTCAAGAGTCAATGGTATTACTGATACTAGGACCAGGTAAAGACATCCTAAGAAAAGAAAAACTCAGACCAATATCCCTCAAGAACATACATACAAAAATTCTTAACAAAATATTAGCAAACTGAATTCAGCAACATATAAAAAGTATTATATGAGGACTGTCCGGAAAGTATCCGGCCATGTAATATGAAAAATAAGGCATTTAGGGCTGGATTGCTTCCATGACTAAACCATGACTAAATAGGCTTCACTACAGGAACACGAAATTGGTTTAACATCTGAAAATTAAGTAACATAATACATATTTATACATATTTTAGAGGATTTTTTAATATAATAAAGGTTATTTGTACAAAACACAAAATTGCTATTGTATTTAGATAAGTTTTTAAAGTCAATATTTACAATGTCAGAAATTACATCCTAAACTTTTTAAATTAAATGTCTAAACTACTTAAATTTATGATGAAAAAATTCAGATGCCAATTTAAAAGTGTATAAGAAATACCTAGATTTTCAATGTTTTGGACACTCTCAAGCAAAAATGTTTTAAGACTACAATGACCCCAAATATGCTTGTAATGACAAGGGGAAAAAGAATTACTCATGCCAAAGGAACTCCACCATTTCTTCAGACAGCCAATACAAAATTACTTTGTAAAATTAACAAATTCCAACTCCTTTTAACATCTACCCCCAAATCAATTCACTCTTATAGAGTACCCAGATCTAAACCTAATATTCCAGATGTGAGCCAATCAGTCCTGGGGTTGAGTAATACAACCTTCCTTTCATTCTAGAGCTTAGGTTTGCCTAATGCAATTTGCTACTGGAGGTCACATCACTTCTCACAAGCTAAGCAAGCACACCACTGATTCAGATGACTGTGATGCCACTTTCTTTTATTACAAGGGTGGGCTGGCAAATTTTGCCTCCACTGTAGTAGTTTTTGTTACATTAGGCACATCTGGATATAACTGGTTCTGTGCAGTCACATGGTATTCCCTTCATCGTTCTTGACCTTGCACATACAGTTTTCACACAGTGCACATCAAAATGGAAGAGTGTTCAGACATTCAGTTCAAACAGCGTGCTGTTACTGAATTCTTAACAGTGGAAAAAGTTCCTCCAATTCTTTTGAAATTATTGAAAAAGAAGGTGAAGATTTCTTAAAGATCATTACAGGTGATGAAACTTGGATCCATCATTATGATCACAAGAACAAAAGACAGTCAGTGGAATACTTCCATAAGGGATCACTCAGCTGAATAAATTCAGAACTCAGGCCTCGGCTAGGAAGGCCATGTTAATTGTTTTCTGGAATTCTGAATGTATTGTTCTTGCAGACTTTCTTGAAAAAGGAACAACAATAAACTCTTAAATGTTATAGTGACACTCTTACTGCATTAAAAAGAAGACTCAAACAGACTGGATTAAGAAATCCAACACTTCTTCAACACAACAATGCCAGACCTCACACAAACCCAGCAAAAAGAGATGCAATTGAATGCCTGGAGTTCTCAGGGCTGCCGCATCCACCACACAGCCCAAACCTGGATCCTAGCGATTTCCACCTGTTCCCAAAACTAAAGGAACACCTGAAAGGCCAGTGCTTCATTTGTGATGAAGATGTGAAGTCTGCAGTGAGAAAATGGTTTCAAATACAAAACATCGATTTTTTTTAAGGACAGATTTCAAAAACTAGTGCAGTGTTGATAGAAGTGTACTGAAGTGTGGGTGATTTTGTAGAAAAATAACTACGCAGCTTTGAAAATAAATGGCGTAGGTATATTTCTTTTTTATTTCATTAAAATATCTTTTCCCATTCATTTTCTATTTAAGTGGAAGCAAAATTTAAAAGCCTGCCCTCGTATATAAGCCCCTCCTAAGTCACGTCTCTATTTTCATTAAGTGGTAAAATTGATTCTTTTGAACCCAAGTGAAATTCCTTACGTTTATATGACTCTTCCATGTCATTAAATCGCCCTGGGCAAAATTTGAGATTAACCAAGTGATACCTTCTCTCTTCACTTCATTAAGACAACAAATTTGATAAGCACACCTTTCAGGTAAGGCTTCAAAAACATACTGTGTATAAACAAAATGACAGAGCCTCAACTCAGATCACAAGAATCCAAGCTGTTCTGTCCATAAATCAAACCTGTCCAAAGATACTCTAAGACATGACTCCAGTCTAATTTTACCATAATCTGGCAAATCCCTTCATCTCATCCAATGGGGCCATCATAAAAGACTTAAATGCCTTGCTAACACTGACACACTATCACTATAGCTATTATATTCTTTTGAGCTAACATTTGGATGCCCTGTCCTGTTGTTTTAGAAGAATTCTAGTAACTGCTGCTCTGGCTGAGAACAGAAAAAGGACAAATTTTCCACTTTGCATTAATTGCAGAATCTTAGGAATCACAAGGATCTTAAACATTTTCTAATCCAATTCTTTTCAAACTACAGGTCTTTAGCCATCAAATGTATTAGCAGTCAGAGTCAATTTTAATAAGCTGCATTTTTTAAAAGGAAATAACCTCAGAAGGCATCATACGTAGAAAGAGTAAACTTTTCTGGTGGGTGATCATACGTGTGTGTTGTACACTGTACACATAGGGGGCATAATAAGTCATGATGTAATATGTATCTAACATTGGGTCACAAGTCAAAAAAGTGTGTGAGAAACTTTGCTTAGTCCCATAGCCCTACTCCCATAAGGAAGCCCCACCAAAAACCAGTATCGACAGATAGCAGAATTAAATTAGTTTAGTCTGTGGCAAGAGAAGAGAACAAAAACCATTCTAGGTCTTGAGTTTTTCATTTGTTACAACAGGAAAAGACTGTTAGGATTCTACCGAGCACTGGAATTGGGAGAATGAAAATCAACTGGCCAAGGAGGCCAGGACTATGCTTCCCACACACCAAAACACTTTAACCACTTCAACAAGTCCATCACTAATAAATTCAATCAATATCACAAGAAAAGTACTGATAAGAAGCTCAGACTTACACCAACCGCAAGAAAGAATCAAGGGGATGTCCCCAAGATTCAGCAGAAGCTGGGGCTCCGGCAGGTATCCTTAATTTCTCAGGCACCCTTCTCTTTCAAACTCAATTTCACCTCTGTCCTCAAGCCATCAATTATGGATGTGGCACTCGCGCTCTTCCCTGCCACCCTTCTCTTCTGTGAAAAAGGAAACTGAGGCACGGAGCAATGAGTGGGCGAGCTTCAGCAGCCACCATCCACAAGTATAAATCAAGAGCCTAGGCCGCTAATGCCACACACCTCACTCAATTTCCAGGCTGTTTAGAACCTCGCAGTTCTCTGCCTCCCACCTCAAACGATACCCCCGTGGTAGCCCCTCGAACATGGTCCCTGCGTGCCTGATGCGGCCCCCAGCTCGTGCCTGCCTCTATAAAAGTCTCCGAGGCCTGGAACCCCGAAACCTAAAAGCAACCCCCCCAACGCCGGAAGCCCCCTCCACGAGCGCCCACAAACCAGCCGCCGCCCCTCGCTCCCACCTCCACGCCGTCGGGCCCGCGCCTTCTCGGCACTCCCAAGCCAAGCCGACCAGCCACGCCAGGGACCCCAGAGAGAGTGGGGCTGCTTCACGCCCACCCGGACAGCCACGACCGCCACAGTCGGAAGCGCCTCGCGTCTCCACGCCACCGTCATGAGGTCACTTCCGGCGTGACGCTTTGGAAACCGTGCGACCGGCCGTAGCGGGCGACACGCCCGGGAAATTTGAGAGTCGCACCTGGGCGGTCCTTTCGCGTGCCCCTTGTATTTACATCAGCTGGAGTCCTGACAGAGTGGTGTCCTACCCTCCGATCTGGCCCAAATGCCTGCGAGAACCACTCTTTATTGCATTCCTGATGACAAGCTCCCGCTTTCCCTCCAGTCCCCATTGCGCCAATCTCCGAGCAAAAGCGGAAGACTCGGGGGGCGGGGCTGGTGACGTAGAGCCCATCCTTGATCCGTCGCTACTCCGGGACGCAGTGAATAGACCCCTAGAACGGACTAAAGGAAACAAGAATTTGCCTTCGTGGTTGATCTTCAGAGTTTATCACTTCGGCTCATTTGGGGGTTAGTGGCAGCCAGTCTATACTTGACTGCCCCCCCATCCTCCCCAAAGTACTCTGTAAACGAGAAAGTGCCATTCTTCTCCCCGGGGCGTTTCAGTTTGGGTAGTCTTGATTTTGAAGAAAAGTAGGCGTTTAGGGCCAAGACTGAGTGTAATGAGGAATTTTAAAACTTAAAGTTTGTTTACAAGGTCATCTTGAAGCTTAACACTTGGTTTGGGAACCACTGCTTGGGCAGGTAGTATAGAATAGGGCAGTGGTTCCAAACCTGACTCTTGAAAATCAGTTGAGAAACATTATAAAATATGGCACAGGTGTGACGCATTATGTGACAAAATTTAACAATGGGAATTCCCTGGTGGTGTAGTGGCTAAGGCTTCGGTGCTGTCAACGCTGTGGCCTGGGTTCAATTCCCAGCCAGGGAATTTACCCACATAAAAATAAATAAATAAAATAAAATAAAATAAAATTTAACAATGACTATTAGAAACCGTGAGAGCAAATTGTAACTACAAATAACTACTGTGGAAACAAAGCATAATTAGGAAAAATTCATACATTTCAAAGAGTTGTTGGGCAAAAACAAAACAGCTAACTGGCTAAGACTCAATCTCAACAAAACCAAAAGTAGCCTTCCTGATTTGATAAAATTAACTCATTTTGGGAGTCTTTAGCACATTAATCAACAACAGAATGGTATGCAGCTGCTAATAGTTGAATAGTTACTGACCTGGACAAAGCTCCAAGAAAATGGTAAGAAATTAGGTGACAGAATAATATGTACATTACAATCTAATTTTCATGAAAACAAGCAATATATGTTCCCAAAACAAACCAAAAACCTACATATGTAAATCCCTGGAGAAAGATCTGGAAGGATACTCTCTTTATTGTAACTACCTGGGGGAGAGGTATGGCATGGAAGTATGGGAACAGATGAAGACTTTCACTCTTTAATCTAAGTCATGCACCGCATCACAACATTACGGCCAGGAACAGATCGCCTACCTGATGGTAGTGTGCCATATAGCCTAGGTGTGTCATATGCTATATAATCCAAGTTTGTGTAAGTACACTCTATGGTGTTTGCACAACAATGAAATTGCCTTATGATGCATTTCTTAGAACATAGCCCCATAGTTAAGAAGCACATGACTGTATATACTTTTGAATTGTTACAAAGATTACATATAATTTTAAAAATTTAAACATTTCTTAATTGTTTCAGAGTCCTGAAATAGAGCTGCTTAGGAGCCTTCCGTCCACTCCCTCCACTCACATACCCTAGAATAAGTTAGCTCCCACTTCATGAAAGACAGAGCTGGCCATTCGGAATGAGGCATTGGTTGTTTTACAGAAAAGTGTGTTAAAAACTATTGAAAAATAATTTCATGTGCACTAGCAATCAGTGGGAAATCCATTTGTATAACTTGGATCCCAATCAGAGTTACTTTCTGCTTACACCCACAAGAAAAGGAGTTTGCAGCAGTACTCCCTTGGCTTCAGCATGGGGAAAAATACAAAAGGGACTTAGAGACACAGACCAGGACACTGAGAATGCAGAAGCCATTAGTAAGCATAAGTGCCCCACAAAGTGAGAAAATTTCCAGCTTAGTAAGTGGAGCAGAATAGCAGCACTTTACAGTGAGTATCAAAGGAAAACAAATCCTAAGAGCAATACCATCAGCACTTGTTTAAACATTACTTAAAGTGAAGGTTGAGGAAGGACATGTGTAACACATGACTGACAGGCAATAAGGCCCTAATGGGGGCATGACAATCCCAGAACACAATATCTTAGCATCCAGAAAAGTTGCCACAAAGCTTGGAAGAGAAGAAAACTAGGGTTACCACAACAGAGATACTTTTCATGGTCACACCTATTTAAGGATTGTTATCAGAAAAAACTAGAAACTGATTTCAGAACTTCTCTACCTTATAGTAATTGTGGCATATAAATTGCTTATTAATTACATATGTTTTAAAACTATATAAACAGGATTCATTCCATAGTTGTTTTATTCATTCAGTAAACATTTCTAGAGGAACTGCTTCTAAGTGTCCTGTACTGTGCTGGGTACTGGGGCAGGGATAAAGAATTCCCTTCAAGGTGCTCACATTCCAGAGGCAAAAACAATTACAGACCAGCACGATACAAAGCACAGAGTACTGTGAGAGCACATAAGAGGGGCCCCTAACAAGGAAGTGGGGGAAGGAGTTACTAACAGGGGAGCACAGGAATTTCTAAACGTGACATCTAGGCTGAGGTACAAAGGATGAAAAGAGATTAATTAGGCAAAATAGGGAATAAGGTCATTCCAATAAAGGAAGAGGTGCACAGATAGCCAAGGGAATGTGGCTAAACATGGCCCATCCAGGGAAATCTAAGTAGTTCAACTGGATGGAGCATATATGTGAAAAGAGGAAGTGATGATAGATTGCTATACAATGATAATCAGGAGCCAGACCCTAAAGGGCTGTCTATGCCCTGAGGAGCTTCAGTTATCCTAAGGACAATGGGAAACAAATGAAGAATTTTAAGCAAGAAACTGCTTAAGGTAGGAGACCAATTGACAAATGATGATAATCCAAACTAACGTAGTATTACAGTTGGGTTATAGGTGAAGATAGACATTATAAAGATGTTTAGGAGATAGGGTCAACTCCCAAGTTTAAGGCTAAGGCAAAAGATTGGTGCTGCTATTTACTCAGATATGGAATTGAAGAGGATGAGGAGGTTGTGGGTAGGCAATAATAGAGGGAAAAAAGGAGGTAGATGATAAATTTAGGTCTGCATATGTTGAGTTTAAGGTACTTGTGGGAGCAGTTAAAATCTTTAGGCTTGGAAAATCAGGGGCCTTGCCCTAGGCCCCACACTCCATTTGGTTCCCACTTGAGTTCTCCTCGGCCAAGCCTTTCTCTGTGGGGCTAAGGAGACATGACTGCCCAAAGCTCACACCCCCACTTTGACACATGCTTCACTTCTCATTCGTAGGATTCCCAAATTCCCTCCCAAATGGCCTGAGTCCACTTTCAGCCTACAGACAAGCCTCTTCCCCAGGTCTGTCCTCCTGAGCTCCCTCACGGCTGTCGTGCAATACTCCTAGGCCCAACGAGTGGACAAAAAGGTGGCTGTTTGGGAAAAGCGTGGATGGAGCATGGAAATTCAGGCTGGCATGTTCACACATGTGAACCCAAGAAGCCCCTCACAATATGGGGTGGGAAGAAAATGGGAAGAGGTCAGGGATCTCCATGCGTGCTTCTGTGCTGGCCATGCTCATGTTAGGGATGGGCCTGCCGTAGGGCATCTGGTGGGAAACGGAGAGAGATGAGATTTAGAGGTCATTAATAGGCAGTAATTAGAGTCCTAATAATGGGCTGTATGATCTGAGGATAGCATATAATATGAGAAGAGCCAAAGGCCAAGTACAGAACTCTGAGGAACACCAGCGTTTCAGGGATATACACAAGGAAGAGAATGATTCAAAGAGAAGCAGTAGAATAGTCAACAGCGCTAACCTACTGCAGACAGGGAGACGGAAAACGTCCATTAGACATAGCAACAAAGAGGTCCCTGGTGATTTTGATAGGGGTTTAATAGTGGAAGGAAGGGGTCAGAAATCAAATTTCTGTGGATTGCAGAAAGATTGGGAGGTGAGCAACTGGAAGCAATGAATGTAGACAACTTCAAGAAATTTGACTATGAAGGGGGAAGTGAGTGAGATACAGCAATAGCTATGGAGGCAGGTGGAATAAGTTTAGTCCAGTGACAGAATTTACTATTCACCAAATGCTCTTAAAGTCTTCCTAAACTTCCAAGTTACCACCAAGAACTGCTGCTTATAGACAGTTATGTGAACTGTATGGACCCTCCCTGACCCTAGAGTCAAGTTTCTGGGAACCACTGTAGGAAGTGGGCACCCACTTGCCTCTCCCATCATATGGAAGGGGGCAGTTTAAACAAGACTTGCTTCTGCTTTTATGGACTACAGATGACACTAACAGTCTCTAACAAGGACATCAGCCATTGGAGAATTAAAGAAATTCTTAGATCAAGAACAGCACAGCACACTAATCTACAGTTCTTGACGTGATAGTACATGTCATGGAGTTCTACAATGGTAGAGCTGGAAGTAACCTTAGAAATGATCTACTTCACCACCCATTAGTATGTAGGTGAGGGTTTAGCAAGTTAATGGTGGGTCCAACATTGAGATTTGGGTCTCCATTACTTATATGTAGGGGGAACATATGTTATAGTTTGCCTGGAACAGTCCTGGTTCATACCCAATACCCTGTCATAATGATGAATATCACCCACCCCCTTTTACTCTCAGATATGTTCTGGTTTATACAATAAATCCTAAGTCACCCTACTTATATGGTGTAGGTTGTTGCACGAAGGAAGCCCCAAATTACTAATTACTTAAGATTATTTTTCTTTTATGTGAACTCAAATGTTTAAGTATCTTAAACTCTTAGGTGTCATTTTATAAATGAGGTCATGTGCATGAAAGCAGGTCCCAGACTATAAAATGCTAAACAAAGGTTAGAATTAAAAAAGAAGAACATTGGATAAAGCAAATGTTTCTTAAATATGACACCAAAACTATGAGTAACAAAAGAAAAAAAATAGATAAATTGGACTTCATCAAAATTAAAAACTTTTGTGCTTCAAAGGACATATCAAGAAGGTGAAAAGACAACTCACAGAATGGACAAAATATTTTCAAATCACACATCTGATAAGGGTCTAGGATCCAGAATAAAGAACTCACACAACTCAACAACAAAAAAGATAAACAACTAAATTTAAAATGAGCAAAAAGGACTTCATAGACATTTCTCCAAAGAAGATATACAAATGACCAAAAGCCCATGAAAAGGTGCTCAACATCACTAATCATTAGGGAAATACAAGTCAACACTTCAATGAGATACCACTTTATAACCAAGAGGATGGCTATATATATATATATATATATATATATATATTTTTTTTTTTTTTTTTTTTTTTTTTTTTTTTTTTTTTTTTTTTAAATGTGGGTAGCTCCCTGGCTGGGAATCGAACCCAGGCCGCAGCACTGACAGCGCCGAAGCCTTAGCCACTACACCACCAGGGGACTCCCCAGCTATAAATTTTTTAAAAAGTGTTGGTGAAGGTAGAGAGAAACTGGAACCCTTATGCATTGCTGGTAGGTGTGTAAAAGGGTGCAGCTAGTATGGAAAACGATTTGGCATTTCCTCAAAAAGTGAAACCTAGGGAGTTCCCTGGTGGCGTAGTGGCTTAAGGCTTCAGCGTTGGTGCTGTCAGTGCTGCGGCCTGGGTTCGATTCCCAGTCAGGGAGCTACCCACATACTACAAAAAAAAACAAAAAACAAAAAAGTTAAACATAGAATTCCCATATGACCCAAAAATTCCGCCTCTAGGGATACATCCTAGAAAATTAAAAACAGATGTTCAAACACGATTTTGTGCAGGAATGTTCACAGCAGCTCTATTCACAATAGCCAAAAGTAGAAACGACTTAAACGTCCAATAAAAGAATGGATAGATGTGGAGACAGAAAGTCAGGGCTTACCGGGAGCTGAGGTGGAGAGGGGAACTGGAATGACTGCTGAATGGGTGTGGGGTCTCTATACATTTGCCTCTTCAAGACATTTCGTAAAAATGGGATCAAACAATATTTGGTCTTTCGTGACTGGCTTCTTTCACTTAGTGTGTTTTCAAGATTCATCTGCATTACATGTCGAAACATCTAACAGTATTGTGTTCCTTTTTATAGCCCCATAATATGTCATTGTATGGATATGTCCATGTATGTCCATGGACACAGGTATGTCCACGTCGTTATCTGGACAATTGTGTTCAGTTCTCTCAGGCATATAACTAGAAGTGAAATAGCTGGATCACTTTGGTAATTCCATGTTTAACTTTTTATTTATTTTATTTTATTTTATTTTATTTTTTTGCTTTTTGGTATGTGGGTAGCTCCCTGGCTGGGAATCGAACCCAGGCCGCAGCACTGACAGCGCCAGCGCCGAAGCCTTAAGCCACTACACCACCAGGGAACTCCCCCATGTTTAACTTTTTGAGGTACCACCAAACTATTTTCCATAGTGGATGCACCAATTTACATAACCACCAGCAATATATGAAGGTTCCAATTTTTTCGTATCTTTGCCAACACCTATGCCTCATTCTTTTACTATTGTCATTCTAATGGGCGTGAAGTAGTGCTACCTCGTTCTGGTTTTGACTTGTATTTCCGTAATGACTAATAACGTTGAACATCTTTTTATGTACTTAATGGCCATTTGTACATTTTCTTTGGAAAAATGTCTCTTCAAGTCCTTCGCCCATTTTTGGACTGGCTTGTCATTTTGTTGTTGAGTTGGGGTTTCTTTTTGGGGTGAAAATGTTCTAGAATTAGATAGTAATGACAATTGCACAACATTGTGAATATGCACTGAATTGTACACTTTAAAATAGTTAAAAGGGCAAATTTGATGTTGTGTGAATTTTATCTCAAAAATATTTTAAAGAATAATACATATAACACACAATGAATACCCAGTTCTTAAAAAAAAAAAAGCTTCTCACTGTTAACATTATTATTACAGTTATTTTTGCTTTCAAGAACAGAAACTCTCTCCATCAGTAGACTCTATCAATTTTATTATGGGAATCAATGGAGAAGTGAATTTATCATAGAAACTTCCTCGCTGTCAAACTTGTTGTAATTTCCCCATCCCATTGAACAAGAACTCCCCAAATGAATGAATCCAGATTTTTCAAAGGATCACTTTGTGTTTTGGCTGAAGTCATTCAAGAATTGCCTTCCCTTCCTACTTCATCTCAGTGAAATCAGTTTAGGCATGAACTAGGAGTCTGCATAGTGAGCAGGAGTCCTCAGCTGCCTCACATGAGGCTGGAGTCTGTGGTTCACCCAGTCACAGCAGCAAACCTCTCTCCCCCAATGCAATGTCCTCTCTCCCACTACAGCCCTCCAACAAAACCCTGTAATCCTTACCTCTTCCTTGGTTTTCTCTTTCAAGCTGCTTTTCCTACATCTGAACTAGAGAGAATTGTCTTAATTTATTAAATGAGGCAGGGATAGGTAATAAGCATAAAAAGCAAGGGGAAGCTAGAACTGTGCTGGGTAATAGGGGAGGGTGCGTTTCCTGTTCAACAGGAAGGCCAAGAGGAGAAGAGACAAATGTCACTGGTGTGGCAGCAGCCTCGCCTCCCGTGCAAGGAAGGCCCCTCCCAGCTCCAGCCTCAAGCCTGGGTCCTCCCTCCCCTTCCCTTACGGAGATACTCTGAGCGAAACCGGCTCAGCAACAACTGGCCTTTTCAGATGCTGCCGACGAGCTGCCACTTCTTACCCCTGTCCTGGGGCTTGAAACAGGAATGCCAGCTTCACATCTCCTCTCAGTTTCCCAGGCAAGCCTAAGTGTTTGCGTGCAGACACAGGGGCTCCAGATTTTCCTCATCAGACCTGCAAGGCAGCTATTAAAGTATTCAGGAGAGGCAATGCCACTGTGGAGGCACAGAGCTGGAGTAAACAGAAGCCCAGATGGTGGGGAGGGGGTTGGTTGATACCTCCTTGCTTAAGATGGGAAACAACCCAGAGGGTGGCCATTCTTCCAGGTTCATTGTGCTCCTTGGGACCTAGAAGCCAGGTGTCCTCCCTAAGCATATCTCAAGGGTCAAAGCAGTATGCAGAATGTTTAGGAGTTCAGGACACTTCTGAGTGTTTCTCACAGCACAAATAAGTGAAGATTGCAAGTTGTGTATCTCCTTGCTTCCTTATTTTTCCTCCCCCACTACCACTCAGCTCAGTGCCAGATATCTTGAGATATCTAATATTCCCCCTGCAAGAGAAGTGCTGGGGGAGGTGGAAGTAAATAAATAATTTCATATGCAGTGTAAAACCATTTAAGCACATTTTGCGATAAACTCCAGAATGCTTTGAGTTGTTTCACAAGTCTGCATTTACAAAAACAAAATAGTTTGAGCCTTCTATGGAGGACCCACCAAGATATGCTTGAAAAAGTCCCAACGGGAAAACCTACATTTTTATTTATTTGTGATCCAATCCTTTGGAAAGAGCAAACAGAAGTGCGAGCAGGAGAAGTCAGTTCAGACAGGCAGAACAAGATGCTCCAAGTCACCCAATCAACCAATATCTCTCCTTCTTTTTTTCTTTTCGGGCAGAATTTATGGTTTGATTAGCACAAATACAATGTGCACACAAGCTGTTTATTTATTCCCTCCCTCCTTCGTGCCCTCCCTTCCCTTCCCTCCCCTTCCCTCCCCTTCCCTTCCAAAGATTTGATTGTGTTTTCTTCTAATAGTTCTATGGTTTTAGTCCTTATATTGGGGCATTTAATTCATTTGGAGTTAATTTTTGCATATAATGTGAGGTAAGGGTCCTGCTGCTTCTTTTACCAAATACCAAGTGGATACAACTACCATTTGTTGAAGAGTCTGCTCTTTCCCCATTAAATGGTCCTGGTATCCTTGTTGAAAATCAATTGACCATATATATATATGAATTTATTTCTGGACTTTCAGTTATAGTCCATTGACCTAAATGTCTCTATTTAGTCCAGTGCCATACTGTTTTGATTATTGTAGCTTTGTATAATAATGAATGTTGAAATCTGGTAGTGTGATTCCCACAACCTTATTCTTTTTTTCCCCAATATGATTTTAAACAGTCAAGTTTCTCAGGGTTTTATTCAAGAGAACAATATTTCTCAGCATTGTCCTTGATGTTGACATGTTTTAATGAGCATGATTCCTAATAGTATGCCCTTGATACTCATTATTAAAAGCAACACCCTGTTTGTCCTTTTCAAAAATCTCCCTTTTGATCCTTTTTAACCTAAGTAAATAGAGACCACAAACTTCTGATTCATGACCCTAGATCTTCACAGCTGTGTGTAGTCCTTTTCCTTGTCGAGTTGATCATCGTGTTTAAATTGAGTTGATAATATAATTGATCTATTTTCCTTGTCTGCAATGTCATTTGATGAGTTAGTTTTCATAATAGTGGCTGCCCAGTAGTTTTAAGACTCTGGAGTTCTAGCATCAGCTGACTCTGATGTATAGCTGCCAATTAGAACTATAAGGAGGGTTTGAAAAGCATCTCTAAACTGTAATTCAAGGTTTCCCAAGACCCACTCATGAGAATTGATTCCAAAAGGATGATTTCGAAAGCAAACTAGTTCATTTTTATATTTTGTGTAAAGACCTTTCTACTTCTGCAGAAGTATTTGTCCAAGTACACAAGAGGAGGTATTTGCTGATAAACAGATGCCACTTTATTCAGCCAACAAGCAGTTCAGTCTAATTCTATAATGTAATGCCATGACTGTCATAGAAAGAAAAAATATATATGACGTTCAAATGCAGGTATAGAACACAAGAAGCAAATACACTCACAAAGTGTTGGAAAGTAATGCTTTTGGATTCCTCCTGGATAATCTAAACTTGAACAAGCATATTAAAGAGAGCAGATTAAGTCATTTGAGCTACTTTCAGAGAACGGAAAGGTATTAAAATCCAAAAATGGCATAAAACCATTCCTATGTATCAGGCTCCTCACTCGACTCAAGGTCCCCACTGTGTAGCAGTATTTCTTTGGCATAAACACACAAAGCACAGTTTGCAATTTTGTTTCATTTCTATTTCTTAGATGTCTGGAAACCTTATAACAAAATATGTCTAAAGTGACATAGTTAGTGACAAAAGAGTGTTGTTAATCTTGCTGGCACAGACATTTTCTTTGATCAATTAGTTGAGTGTAAAAATGTTATTGGTTATTTCAAGTGATGTGGCACAATCAACAATATTTTATATTACATGGCTTTACAAAAAAAATTTATATCACCTTGCAATAGGTGTGTATGTCATATTTACATGAGTTATCTTAACACAAGCTATATATCTAAACTATTGTATTATAACAAAACAATTTTGTTTCCTCAATATAACCAGCCCATATGATGTACTTCTTTTACATTAAAGTTATTAATTGTGGGCCAATCAGAAACAGAAATTAATTTCGATGAATGAGCCTTATCACAATTGCAGCTGGTGGCATCTTTAGTAAAATACCTTAGTAGAAGAGATCTCATAAGTATTCCTGGAGACAAATGACAAATCCAACAGCAAGTTAAATTTCCTGAGGTTGGAGTTCCCTGGTGGTGTAGTGGCTAAGGCTTCGGTGCTGTCAACGCTGTGGCCTGGGTTCGATTCCCAGTCAGGGAACTACCCACATAAAAAAATAAATAAAGTTCCTGAGATCTAAAAAATGAGCTGTCTCTCTATAAAGAGTCAGTCCTAAAATTAGGATGGTCAGAACTTTTTTAATTTAAATTTTATTATTAAAAATAGTTTGTAAAAATTAGCAGGTAAATTAGTAGCCCTATTTATAGGCATGACCCTTCTTAAAAGGTGTTGAATTTGAGCTGTATACTTCCATGAAGTTCCTGCCATTGAACTAAAAAGGGTCCTGGAGATCCTAATTTGGTCCCTCAGTACAGTCGGTCAAGTATCTGTGATGATTATTAAGACTTTTTGATGTTCCTTCCAAGACTCAGTTTCTGATCTATAACTTGTAGCAAGGACCATTAGGCATGTGTAAGGAAACAAAACAGAAAATACTTGAGCCTGATAATACCCAATGGCTCTGGTTCACTTGCTTTAAAAGCCAGCAATACTAGACTTAAGAAAGTGGAATCTCTGTTGAGAATAATACACAGCATTCTGTGGTCAGTCATTTATAGGATAGTGTTTTTATGATTGTTCCCAATTAAAGAAGATATTTACACCTAGAAACAAAAATTGTTCAACAGTCTGTGTGTAGTTATTATTTTGGTTGTTGCAGGTGAACATGATAATGCTGTTCTAGAACAAAACCGTAGCTAGGCCCCTGAACCATGTGTATATTATGAAAATTGAACTTCTCCTTTGATGTGTCAGACTTAATTTATTTTCATCTGGTTTGGAAAACAAGAAAATTTTCTCAATAACATAAGTTAATTAAAATCTGGAAATTAACCAAACCCCTATTATTCCTCCTTTCATGAGAAGAAGAAACTGTCTCCCCAGTGAACATCAGGAAGACCTCAGTCAGTTTAGGTATAAGACTCATTTTTTTCTGAAATTATGGTAAAATATACAGAACACAAAGTTTATCATTTTAAGCACTGTAAGTGTTCAATTAGATGTCATTACGTACATTCACAATTTTGTATAACTGTCAACCACTATCTCAAAGACTTATATTTAATTATTTTGAATTTTAGAGAGGCAATGTCAAAAAAAGTTGTTAGAACAGACTGGCCAAAAAAACAAGAAACATGTTTTTATCTTGCTACCTCATTAATCAGAATGATAATAATAATATTTAAAATAAACATAATGAAAGTTAAAATGACTTTCATTAAGAATTTTAGTCCTTCCTGAAGTGAAGAATTCTTGTTGTTTTTTAAAAAGCAACCTAGGAGCACAGTCTTAAATCTTAGGCAGCATAGAAATACAAAAATTAGATTTTTGAGAATTAAGAGTATGCACATAGGTGAGACAAAATACAGTGTGGTTGTCTGAGTAATGTAATCAGAGGTTGAAGAATAATTCTGTACTTCTTCATATCTATAATAGAACAAACTGTATATTCTAGGCCATAATTTTCCTTTAGTTGTAAGTCAGGTCCCCTTTTTACTACAACATTTAAAATTTTTCTTACTGATATTATTGTGCATATATATATATATATATATATATATATATAAAATAATTTAGTCATACTCTACAATGTTGAATGACAATATTATTTAAAGTTTTGATTTTCATTCTTAAAATATAATCTTAACATATTATTAGATAGTGTATATCACATTGGCTTTGCTATTTTATTTTTTTAATAGTATATATATTTTTCAATTTATTGGGGTGACATTGATTAGTAAAAATTCCATAGGTCCCAGGTGTACAATTCTACATTACATCTTCTACGTATTGTGTTATGTGCTCATCACCCAGAGTCAGTTCTCTTTTCATCTCCATATATTTGTGTCCCTGTCCCTTTTCCCCCACCCCTCCCCCTTACCCTCAGGTAACTACTAAATTACTGACTGTGTCCATGAGTTTTGTTTCTTTGTTGCTTTCAATTTTATGTCAACAATCAAACTAAATTTTTCCATCCTTTTCCCTTATTTTACCATCTCTCCCATCCCTCCTCCCACCTTAAAGAAGTCCTTCTAACATTCTCTGTAGTACTGGTTTGGTAGTGATGTATTTCTGTAGCTTTTCCTTATCTGAGAAGCTCTTTATCTTTCCTTCAATTTTGAATGCTAACCTTGCTGGATACATTATTCTTGGTTGTAGATCCCTGGTTTTCATCATGTTGAATATTTTGTGCCAATCCCTTCTGGCCTGTAAGTTTCTGGTGAGAAATCGGCTGAGAATCAAATGGGTGTCCCTTTATAAGTTACTACTTGCATTTCTCTTGCTGTTTTTAGAATTTTCTCTTTTTCATTAACTTTTGCCACTTTAATTATGATGTGTCTCTGTGTTCTTGTTTGGGATCATCTTGTTTGGGATTGTCTGTGCATCCTGGACTTGTATGTCTATTTCCTTTGCCAGAAAAATTTTCAGTCATTATTTCTTCAAATAATTTCTTGATCCCTTGCTTTTCCTCTGGCCCTTCTAGTACACCTATGATTCTGGTGTTCTTCTGCTTAAAATTGTCCCAGAGTAGAGTTCCCTGGTGGTGTAGTGGCTAAGGCTTCAGCGCTGTCAACGCTGTGGCCTGGGTTCGATTCCCAGCCAGGGAGCTACCCACATATAAAAAAAATACATAAATAAATAAATAAAATAAGGCAGAGTGCTCCAGGAAGGAAGCTGGAAAACAAAAATGAAGCTCACCACCCGTGTAACCATGATTTCACAGCTCTGATAGGCAGACCAATGAAAACAATGAAAAGATCATTCTTAACTCCAGGAAAAATAAAAAGCTGTATAAGAAATATATTTTTTAAAAAACTGTCCCAGAGTAATTTCAAACCATCCTCATTTTTCTGGATTCTCATATCTACCTGTTCTAAATGAGTCTTTTCTGATGGCTTTTCCTGCACATCACTGCTTTATGCTTCTATTTTATCTAGTTTGGTGACTTTTATTCCTAACGTAGTCATTATCCCTCTCTGGTCCTTTATAGTGGTTTGTAAGATGTGTTTAATGCTTGCTATCTCTCTGTTGATTATCATTCAGTTCCTTAAGCATTTTTATAATCATTGCTTTGAGCTCTGTTTCTGGTGGGTCACCTGTCCCCATTTCTTTAATTCTCTGGTTTTTCATTTTGGCCGCCTCTCTGGACTCTACCAGCTGCAGTTTCTTTGGTGTCTGATACTGGGCAGGCAGAGGTCTGTGGGGGAGGGGTGTTTGCAGCTCGGTTTCCTTCCTGTGGGTCTGGGGGTCATGCAGGGAGTTTGGGTGTGATTGCGCCTTTCTGTTCTCGGATTTCCCTATGTGTGGACTCTGCCCTGAGCCTTGAGGTCAGTCCTGCATGCTTATCATTCAGACCTTGCTGATTGTGGGGCGAGAAACGCACGTGCAGCCCAGCTCTCTGCTTCTCCTTCCCGCAGGAGCATTTGCGCTGGAGATCCTCACCGCCCAGCCGCTCCCCCTCCTCTGGGAACCAGAGTGAAGTCCGGCCACTGCATTTTGCGTACCGGTCTGCACCTCCTGGGCCCACAGTGAGGTGGTTGCGGAATCTCACGCCCCATGTCTGGGCCTCCTTTCCTCTGTCCTGTGGTCCGAGTGAGGTCCGGAGTGCTCTCCTGCCGCCTTCTTCCTCCTTCCCCCAGTGGTAGGGTTTTAGGCAGGGATCCGCACCGTGGCTCCATCTCTGCTCTTCCCTTTTTTTCTCCTTTATTTAACTCTCTGCCTGCCTGCACGTACCTTAATGCAACAAGTGGATTTCTTAGCTGTGATCGTGTGTTGTGTAGAGGGTCCTTGGTTGAGGTAGAGCTGTTTTATTAGTTGTCATCCGCAGAGGAGTTTTTTGGCGGTTCCTCTCACACTGTCATTTTGTTGCGTCTCCTGGCTTTGCTATTTTAAGTCTTACATGAGATGAAGACTTTCCTTAACAAAGGTTGAACAGTTCATCACCACTGGACATGCCTTGCAAAAAAGGTTCAAAGGATTTCTTCATGCCAAAATAAAAAGATGCTAGTTAGTAACATGAAAACATATGAAAATATACATGCTGATTAGAGTAAGGATATGGTCAGATTCAGAATGCTCTAATACTGTGAGATAGTGTTTATTAATCAGTTAATTCTAATATAAGGTTAAAGGACAAAAGGATTAAAAATAGCTATGCTACAATAATTTGTTAATGGATATACAAATAAAAACATGTAAATTGTGACATCAAAGCATAAAAGAAGGGAGTAAAGGGGTAGAGTTTTTGTATGTGATCAAAGTTAAATTGCTATCAGCATGAATTAGACTGTTACATTTATTTTATTTTTTTTTAATTCATTTTTATTGTTAGACTTATTGGGGTGACATCTGTTAGCAAGGATTACATAGGTTTCAGGCATACAATTCTACAGTGCATTGTCACCTTGATGTATAATCAGTTCACCACCTAATGTGACTTCTCTTTCCATCACCTTATATTTAGCTTCCCCCACTCCTCTCCCACCCCCTCCCCTTTCTCCC
>PVJL010008804.1:0-63191 GCA_004026885.1 Lyroderma lyra
TAGATCCTAATATTATCCCATTTTTCAGTTGAGGAATATAAGGTTTTGACTTGACCAAAATCACAGAGTTGGTAAGTGGCAAAGCCACAACTCAAACCTATATTTTTCTGACTCCAAGTCTTGTGCTCCTACCCCAAGCTTGCTGCCTTCTTGTAATGCATAATTGCCTCCAAAATCAGTTTCCTCTACCCGCAAAGGCTCTATGCTTGGAGGTAGATTGGAACTCAGTGTGCTTGAAGGACTGTCTGAAAACTAAAATTACAAACAATGGAATTAGTGACTTTTAAACTCATGACACTCAAAGAGATACTTAAAAGAAATATTTTTATTTTAATTTCAGAGGAGATTAATGTGTAAGGTAAATTGTTCAATTTCTAAGAGGCCTTTAATCCTGAGAACCTAGGAAGTTTTGAACATAAACATGTAAAATAATTTAAATATGTACTTGTGTATGTCAGTACAGAAATACTTTGGTAAAATTATATGATAAATGTTCTTAAATCAGAATAAATTGTACCAAGATATTTGGATTTTTCTCAAGGAAAAAATTTTAAATTTAAAAATATTATTTTATTTTATTTGTGTTTTTAGCATGTTTGTAAATCGCTTCAAGAGTTATACGGGGTTAATTGTTCAGCTGAAGATGTTTTCAACTTGGATTCTAGCACTGAAGAAAAATTTAGCCGCCATTTAATATTTAATATTTTTAATGTGGCATTTAAAGATAACATTCATGTTGGTAAGTATACTGTTTTTAAAAAAGTCATGGAGTTATATTAAAATGCCTGTTTCCCTTTTCTTCTTAAGTTTAGTAAGTATTTATCAGGTTTTATGGTTGTTAACCTATCCTAAAATAATGAAACATGATTTTTCACATTTTCAGGATTTGCCTTTAGTTTTAGACCTATCTTCCTATTCTAGGCACATCTTAGACACATTAGCCTACTCAGGATATTCTTGTCATTAGTGCCTCTTGCTATAGGTACTGGGATGGCCATGCATGCTCTGGTACTGGTTCCTGCTCCAACAGGAGTCATTTCAGAAGTTTTCTGGTTAATTCGTCAGAGGCTTCCTTCAAGTCTTATCTGTGATAGCTCAGATCTGGATCCCTGACTTTCCCTTCAGCCTCAGCTTTTAGTGCCTGAGGACTGGGGCTTGGTTTCCAGGCTATACCCAGAAGGCTTGTTTATTGTTACCAAACTCTAGGGTTCAGAAGCAGTCTAGATGTGTAAGCTTGAAAATGTAACCACAGTGTTTGTTCCAAGACTGGAAATTTAGGGATATAGTCTCAAGTATGAAATGAAGTCAGTCCAATAGGAGCACCAAAAACCAAGATCTAGGTAGAAGTCAAATCCAGAGTTATCAAAGCAGGGTAGGTCAGTAGTGCTAAGTCCAAACAGCAACAGTTGACTGCAGTTCAAGTACCAGGTAATCCATTTCAAAACTACAAGCGTCTGACAATTTTAAGGGTACATAGGGTAAAAGACATGAATGTAGTCACTAAAGAATTGGCATAAAAGTCAGGAACCCAGTATCCTGTGTAGCTAGGGCTCCTTATCTCCCTTTTTTGTGTTAGCATCATTGGAGAGTTTCTCTGGTGTCTATTTTATTCCTTAGATATCAGTAATTGTATGATCCATCGTTGCCCCTCTATTTAAACTTTGATGGTCATCCACTGTCATGCCTTTGATTACCATTATGTGTTGAAGACTCAAATCTTTCTCTTCAGCCAAGAATATTGTTTTTGACACCAGAACCATGTAGCCAACTGCCTATTAACACCTCCACACAGGCACTCATGTCTTAGATCAGGTCTGGGCAGACTTTTTCAGGGCAAGGGCTACTTCTAATTTTCTCTAAGTGTTGTGGTCCCCTGGCTATTTATTTTATTCAGGTGGTCACCCCAAAATTGTTTGGCAGTCCACTGGTAGGCTGTGATTGATCTCTTGCCTACTGCTGTCCTAGACCAGATTCCTCATCTTTTCCCTAAAATATGCTATTTCCCCTGTGATATGTGTATCACTGAGTGGTATCACCATCCACCCAATTACCCAAGCAGAAACGTTGGTGTTGTCACTTACCTCTGTATGTCGCTTACTTTACATATATGATGAGCTAGCTAGAGTGATCTGATTATGCCACTTGAGTGTCTCAAACCCCTAAGGATTATTCATTCCCTTCGGGAAAAGTCCAGTGCCTTAGGTTGCACAGTGAGGCCCACTGTGCTCCAGCCTCGTCTCTCACCAGTTGGCTCTTCTCACTCTGTCCTTTACTTAGCTCCCACTGGGGCCACATTTTCTCTGTTCCCTGGGTCTTTGCACCTTTTGATGCTTCTGTCTGAATGGACATATCTCCAATTTACCTGGTCTGTTGGGACTCAGTGTAGAAATCATCACCTGAGAAGCTATTTCTGTCAAACCCTGAGACTTAGGTAGTGTTTCCTCTTGGTTGCACGAAGTGCCCAGTGCTTATCATGTCAAAGCATTCACCATTTCCTGAGTCAGTTTCCTGCCCCCCTTTTTTTTTTGGGGGGGGGGGTCTGTGCCACTTAATGTTTCATTAGGGCAGGGACTGTTTCTTACTGTTGTACTTCCAGGGCTTATTACATACTAATATCTTTATCAATAATATTAAAAATATAACAGCAGAAGCAGCGATAATAAATGCAAGTAGACATTTAATAAATATTTGTTGAATGAATGAATGAATATTAACAAATGGGCTCTACTGTCAGGGTATGGAAGCAGAGTCCTAAGCAAGTTTTTCTTTGATTCCTGTTTACTCCTCGTAGTCTGCTCTGTGACACCTACCACAAGGCTAAAAATTAAGATTTGCTGCTGGAGAAGAAGGGGGACTAGAAGTTTGTCAGATAATTAGCAGTCTCTGCTACATGTGTCTTCTGAAAGCAGATGCATTCTGGCTGGGCTTTAAATAAAATTCCATCATAGAGACAAAATTAAAGACTTTACTGTCAGAATAGCATAAGCAAAGGCATAGAAAGAGGAGTTTGTGACTAATGGGGAGCACTGGGAGTTTAGTGTGACTAGAGTCAGAGACATAATCAGACCTGATAAATGGGAGGTCATCTCAGGATTCTTTGCACTGAAATTATAAACTGCCAGAACTAGTGATGTAGAGATTATGAAATAGTCCAAAATTTCCCCATAAATTCCCCTCCTTCATTGTATATCTTCGGGACATTTCTAGTATCTATTGTTAGCCTTTCAGAAAGGGGAATTAGGGTAAGTTTAAGAAATAGAATGTTAGCAAAATCTGTAAATTGGATCTTCCACAAATACCCTTTTGCCATCTTGCCATAGGACCTGAAATTTCTGTGATTAATAAATTCTTTTGAGCCACTGAAATCATACCTGTGTTGATGATGAGGTGTGTGTGATATGACTGGGAAAGGAAAGTGCAAAGCAGAGTAATTTGTTGGAGCCTGTGTTAGTATCTATGCTAGTTACACTGTCATATCCTGGCCATGTTAGCTCCCTGCCCAAGGTCAAAGGCCTACATGGCCTCTTTAGTACTACCTTTGCTACTGGTTCTGCAACCATGCCTTCAGTTCTCTTATTGCCTGGTATCAAGTAGGTGTAGTGTTACATTTTCAGGAAAATTAACTTTATCAATTTATATTTTATTGTTGTCCTTTGATATATCATAATTTCTTTTCACTCTGTAGTTACCTTATTAACCTCATTCCAGAAATAATCATGTCTGTGTATCACTGCAAAGATCGATGTTTAGTGTTTTGTAAGATAGTGAACTTATTTCTTTGAGTAAGGAATTAATTAAATCTAATTTGGAGAAAGATTTTTAAATTTAGAGCATGTGTATCTTTTGGGCTCAAAGTATCTGGTAAATAAAATGACAAAACCAGACTATACTGGTTTTAAAGATCAAAATTAAATTTAAGTATTTTTTTCAGTATTCCATTTCTCTAGTATTATACACAAAGCAGCTCAACCAAATTACTTGATTTTACGGTGTAAATAATATAGAAGAGCTTAAAGAAGTTCCAGCTTGTCAAACTGTGTTTTCTTGGCAAAGATAGGACTGCTAATATATAGAGCTCTTAGAATAAATGTTGAAATACAATAAATGTATTTAATTGCTTTAGTTCTGGACTTTAGTTATAAGGGCACAATCACCTCATGACGAGTTAGTGGTAGCAAGAGACAGGAGGAACATCAACCCTGAAATTCAGGGCTGTGAGTGTCAGTGTTTCTGGGGCATGTTATGGTAGGACAAGGAGAGAGAAAACACTTGAGAAATTTGCTGACATCCTGACTCAAGGAGAATATGGCAGAGATTCTGTCACTGTTTCTGTGCATTATCTTGGCAGCACCATTTGCTCATATAAATCTTTCATTCTTTAGTCATTGATTGTGAAGACAAATTTAACTCTATTTGTATTAATAGAAGCAGTGAGTTTTTTGGTAACAATAAATTAGGCATGGGCTCACACTAGCAACACTGACATATCTTCTCAAATTACCCTTCCCTTCTAAGATGATTTGTTTACAAGTGACACCAAGCTTCCCTGTTAGTGGGCATTTAAAAAGTTAACAATTGTACAAGAGGAAGGAAGTTAACAGGCATGGTACAGTTTGTAATAACAACTCAGTTTTAAAACCAGTAATAAAAAAAAAAGGCTTAACTGTGTAAAATTGGCATGTGTAGATTTGTGCCTAGATCTTAGAGTTTATGGGAAAGAAGAATTATAGAATGCATTTTTTTTTCCCTTAGGTAATTTTGTGAGAAAAATTTTGCAGCCAGCTTTTCAATTAATTGCCAGTGAAGATGATGGGATTCCAGAGACAACAGGCCATGGATTTTCCCATTTTTCTGAAACACCAATTAAACAGGGAATTTCCTTCAGTAAAATGTCTACAGATAAGAATATAGGAGAGAGCTTGACTTCAAAGAAATGGGAGAGGCTGCGATCAGCTGAGCAAAGCAGTCCTGATCTTTCATTTTTAGTTGTGAAGAATACCACAGGAAAAAAGCATCTTTTTGTAGATCTAGGTAAGTGACATTAACAGCTCTCCGTTAGACTTTCTTTGTACTTCTGTGAGAGACTAGTCCGTGCTCCCTTGTCATCTTAGCATTCTTGCTGTCACCACTGTTCCACAGTGACAGCAGAGTCATTGGCAGGATGTGGTCAGTGAGCTCAGGTCCTGGAAATCTAGGTTTCTGTTCAGATGTCTTAGGTCCCTTGGGGACATGAGCACCAGGCTGGCCTGAGCTCCAAAAGGGAGTGCTTGTGGCTGGCTTCTGCTTTGCAGTTTCCCAAGGATTCATGTCAAGAAAGTTTTCACATAGACAGTTGAGCCAGCACTCTCCAACACTGCTGAGAGATTTAACTAGATGAAATAAATTTTAAAAACAGACAGTATAAAAATGGTATTCTTTTTTTTTTCTTTATTTTTCTCAGTGATTACATTTTATTTTATTATTATTTTTTTATTGGGGTGACATCTGTTAGCAAGGATTACATAGGTTTCAGGCATACAATTCTACAGTGCATTGTCAACTTGATGTATAATCAGTTCACCACCTAATGTGAGTTCTCTTTCCATCACCTTATATTTAGCTTCCCCCCCCCTCCTCCCCCACCCCCTCCCCTTTCTCCCAAGCAATGCCGCAGGACTTAAATCACCATATAGTAAGACATGTTATAAAGCTATAGTAATTTCTAATGTAGCATTTATTTGTTTATTGCAATAAACTATATTAATATTTCATAAAAAAATATTCTTATGTCGCAAAATAATGCTGATGTTTTCTTCACAGAAGAGCTTTGCAGCAGTGGCAGGGGCCACTTCACAGCTTTCCTACTATCAAACTGGTGGCCTCTTCAACTGTGCTTTCTTCTGCCCTGCTTGCTTCAGGTCTCTGAAAAAGTACTGGGCAAAAAGTACTGGTTAGGTTAATACACAGGCCAATCAGGACTTAATTCAACCAGTTCCAGTTTGGTAAATTAAAGTTCATTTTTATTTATTTATTTATTTATTTATTTAAACTCCTCCTTAATTTTTATTTATTTATTTTCTGGTGGTTCCTTGGCTGGGAATCAAACCCAGGCCATGGCGTAAAGTTCATTTATATATTGTGGTTCTAGCTTGTGTTTTGAAAAGCTATAAAAGCAATATTTTTGCCATTGACTGTTAGAGCAACTCAGAGAGCTTCAGTGTCTACAGGTTGAGGGAAAGTAGATTTAAATCATAGGCAAGATTATCATACCAACCAGGCCAAGAATAGGTGAGTGTGCCTGCTGTGCATTGTATCTCTCTCGTACTCCTAACAATCAACCAAGTGCCAGGATTTTGAAATACAGTCCAGGTAGGTGCAGTGTGCTGGTTTGTGTGTGAACAAACATGTGTTATGGGTAGAATGTCCTCTCCAATTTGGACATGGAGCAACTAGGGAAAATGCCTGACAGGAAGTACTGATAGCCAAGCTACCACATGGCTGAGAGAGGAAGTGAGACTTGACTTTTTAGTGCCTCCCTTATCTTTGAGATTTGGTACTAGAGGTCCTCACTGCCTTCAAACTCTCCAATAGTCTCAGACTTTTTTTCCTAATACTTTTATCTACTTTTAGTACAGATTTTAAAAAATGTACTTACAGTAGGAGAATTTCCCCAAAATAACCTGGTTTGCTGTTTCTGAATGTGATGTTCTTTCATGTCAACTCCAATTTATTTTAATTCATATATTGGTTTTATATTGTTTATATCTGATAGTAAATGATTTTTCTGTTTAAAATTATTTTTGTTTGTCTTAAGGTTATTTTTTCACCTTCATTTCATTACTTTTTATTGAGGTATAATTGACATACAACATTAGTTTCAGGTGTACAACATAATCATTAAGTATTTGTGTATATTGCAAAAATATACACAAATCACCACAATAAGTGTAGTTAATCACTGTATGTAGTTACAGACCTTTTTCTTATAAGGATTTTTAAGATCTCTCAGCACCTTTGAAACAATGTGATACAGTATTATTAGCAGTAGTTGCCATGATATACATTATAGCCCCATGACTTACTTATTTTATAACTGGAGGTGTGTATATTTTGACTCTCCTCCACCCTTTTGGCCCATCACCCACCTCTGGCAACCACCAGAAGTGGCTGTTCTCTGTATCTATGAGCTTGGTTTTTATTTGTTGTTGTTGTGTTGTTTTGTTTTATAGATTCTACATATAAGTGAGATAATATGATATTTGTCTTTCTCTGACTTAATTTCTTTTAGCATAATGCCTTCAGGATCCATTCATGTTGTCACAAATAACAGTATTTCCTTGATTATTTTGGCTGCATAATATTCCATTGTATAGTAGTCCTTCTTATCTGATGGGGATACATTCGAAGATCCCAGTGGATACTTGAAACTGCAGATAATACCAATCCCTATATATACTATGATTTTTCCTGTACATACATACCTACCTATGATCAAGTTTAATTTATAAGTTAAAGTAAGAGGCTAGTAATAACTAATAACAGAACAACAGTTATAATAATATACTATGGTAAAAGTTATGTAAATGTGGTCTTTGTCTCTCCAAATCTTATTGTCCTGTATTTTCCTTTTCATTGGAACTCCTGTAATGCAAGTGTTAGTCCACTTGATGTGGTCCCATAAGTCCATTAGGCTTTCTTCACTTTTTTCATTCTTTAATCTTTTTGCTGTTCTGGGTGATTTCCTCTGCCCTGTCTTTGAGTTCATCAAGTCTCTCTTCTTCATCTAGTCTGTGTTGAACCCTCCTAGTGTGTTGTTCAGTTATTGTATTCTTCAGCCCTGTGAATTGTGTTTGGTACTTTCCTACATTTTCTGTCTCTTTGTTGAAGTTTTACTGTCTTTATCCTTTTTTCTCCCGAGTTCAATGAGCATCTTTATGAGCATTTGCTTTGAACTCTTTATCAGGTGAGTTACTCATTTCCATTTCATTAAGGGTTTTTCTTCTGAAGTTTTATTTTGTTTTTGTTTTTTTTTTTGTTTTTTTTGATTGGAGCAGATTCCTTTATCTCCTCATTTACTTGGCTGTGTTGGTTTTTATGCATTAGGTGAAACAGCCCAATCTCTCAGTCTTGAAACTTTAGCTTCGTATAGGAGTGAACCTTGTTCAACCCTGCCCTAGCTCCTGATTGTATCTCAAACCTTTGATTGTTTGAGCAGGCTATTTTATATATAATAGCTCCCAGTAGTTGAGGCTGTGCCAAGAACAGTCAGTATCTCAAAGGGGAGCTTCTCAGTTAGCACCTGGATTCATGGTGATTGGAAGCCAGACCCTTCGGCTGCAGCTTTTAGAGTGTAACTATACACAGTCCTATGGGACTGGAAGTGTAAGCCCCGTTGGCCACCAGAGGCAGGCAATCTGAAGGTATTTTCTGAGCAGCCATTGCAAAAATTGGAGTGCTAGACCAGTGCCTAAGCTCCTTTCTGGGACATAACTGGTGAGCTGTAGTGAGGTAGAGGGAGAGTGCAGAGATAGCATCCCTGGCCTGGTTCACTGAGAGTAGCATCGTAACCTCTAAAAGTGTGCCAGCCCTAAAGCCTGTCACTAAGGGCAACGCTCTAAGACAAGCAGTTAAGCCCCTTTCACAGAAAGGCTGGGGTATGTTTCAGTCTCCTGTCTGTGCAGTGTTCTGTGAGTGGTAGCTTGCCAAGAGCCGTCTCTCCAATTGTTACAGTCCCGTGGGACCCAGGAATGCAAGCTGATCAAGGACAGTCCCCTGAGTGGTATTGGGGGGCACAAGATGTGTGCAGAACCTCCCCCTCTGGGAGACACTGGAACACAAGGAGAGAGCACAGAGAGCGAGTACACAGATGGCACTTGCTGAAGAAAGAAAGAAAAGGAAAAAGGGGAAAAGAAAAGATGGTGTCCACTAGCTTACCAGCTTGGCAAGATACAAGTGGAGAGCATGGAAGATGGCATCTGCTGGAAAGGACAAAAACAAAGAAAAAGGCACCCATGGGCTTTCGCAAGGCAGAGGGAGAAAGATGGCGCCTCCCAGCCCAGTCCCCAGACTGACACTTTAAAATTAACCAATGGGTTTCCTTCACACAAAGTCTGGGCACTCTTCCAAGGGTGCCCAAGCTTCTGTGGGGCCAGAGGTGGCTGAGTCTGCATGGCAGCCCTTTAAGAACCATCCCTCAGTTTGCCACAGCCTCCTGGGTTTAATGAGTGCAAGTCCAGTAGGTCTTCAAGCCAGATGTTTTGGGGACTCCTCTCTCAAGTGCTATTCTTAAAAGTTGAGGTTTCTGAAGTGGGGCTTGGACCCCCAGGGAGAAGCTCTCGGTTTCAGTTCCTTGCCATGTCAGGGGTGGGGGGTTGTGGAGAGATTATCCTACCTGCTTTGATGTGGTTTCCCTTTCATTTTCTCTGTGTGAAGGGAACACTGCTGGGTTTTAGACTTTTTTCAGAGGAAATTGTTGCATATGAAGCTGTAGGTTCAATGTGTTTACAGGAAGAGGTGAGTTCAGGATCGTTCTGTGTGGCCATGTTCAATCAGTACCATTTGTTTCTTCTAATAATGCTATACAAAATTAAGTTAATATTTGCTGACTGTAAAAACAAATCACTGAAAATGTGCATTCATGTTGTTTTATTAATTTTTGATATAGGAGTTTATACAAGAAATAGAAACTTCCGGCTGTATAAATCATCAAAAATAGGAAAGCTCGTGGCTTTGGAGGTTGCTGAAGACAACAAATTTTCTCTTAAACACTTAGATATTTCTGAAGAAAATCAGTATTTCCTCTCTTCTCTGGTCAGCAATGTCAGGTAATAGAGTATCAGAATTAAACCATTGTGTATTCATGAATTTTTTATTATTTATTTATTTTATTGTTAGACTTTTTGGGGTGACATTGGTTAGCAAAAATTACATAGGTTCCAGGTGTACAATTCTACAGTGCATTATTCCTTGTTGTATAATAAGTTTACCACCCAGTGTGAGTTCTTTTTCAATCACCGTATATTTAGCTCCCCCTCCTTCCTTTCTTACCCCCTCCCCCTTTTCCCATTCCCTCCCCACTTGTCCCTAGATAAACATTAAACTATTGATTGTGTCCATGGGTTTTTTGTTTGTTTGTTCTTTGTTGCTTTCAGTTTCATATTCCACGTATGAGTGAAGTCATACAGTTCTTTGTTTTTTTCTGTCTGGCTTATTTCACTAAGCATGATGATCTCCAGGTCCATCCATTTTGTTGTAAATGGCAATATTTCATCTTTTCTTACAGCTGAGTAATATTCCATTGTGTATATGTACCACAGCTTCTTTATCCAGTCATCTGTCGCAGGGCACTTTGGTTGTTTCCATGTTTTGGCCACTGTGAACAGCGCTGCGATGAACATTGGGGTACATAAGTCTTTGCAGACTAAGGTTTTCAAGTTTTTTGGGTAGATCCCCGGAAGGGGGATTGCTGGGTCATATGGTAACTCCGTTCCCAATTTTCTGAGGAACCTCCACACTGCCTTCCACAGTGGTTGTACCAGTTTGCACTCCCACCAGCAGTGTACCAGAGTTCCTTTTTCTCCACATCCTCTCCAGCACTTGTTATTCCTGGTCTTGTTGATAACAGCCATTCTCACAGGTGTAAGGTGATATCTCATTGTGGTTTTGATTTGCATTTCCCTGATAGCTAGTGAGAATGAGCATTTTTTCATATGTCTGCTGGCCACTTGTATTTCTTCATGGGAGAAGTGTCTGTTTAGTTCTTCTGCCCACTTTTTAATTGTTTTTTTTGTTGTTGTTAAGTCTTATTAGTTCTTTATATATTTTAGATTTTAGACCCTTATCTGATGTGTTGTTTGCAAATATTTTCTCCCATTCAGTTCGCTGTCTCTGCCTTGTTGATGGTTTCTTTTGCTGTGCAGAAGCTTTTTAGTTTGATATAGTCCCATTCATTTATTTGTGCTTTTACTTCCCTTGCCTTTGAGGTCAGGTTCTTCTATACAGTTTATTGTTTCAGGTCTTATATAAAGGTCTTAAATCCATTTTGAATTAATTTTTATATATGGTGAGAGTTCACAGCTCAGATTCATTCTTTTGTATATGTTTTTCCAGCTTTCCTAGCACCACCTACTGAAGAAGCTGTCTTTTCCCCATTGCATATTTTTTGCTCCTTTATCAACAATTATTTGTCCATAAATTTGTGGATTTATTTCTGGGTTTTCAGTTCTGTTCCATTGGTCTATGTTTCTGTTTTTCTGCCAATACCAAGCTGTTTTGATTATTGATGCTTTGTAATATATCATGATGTAAATTGAAGTCAGGGAGTGTAATGCCACCAGCCTTATTCTTTTTATGTAGTATTGCTTTGACAGTTCGAGGTCTTTTTTAGTTCCATATAAATCTGATAATTCTTTTATCTATTTTGCAAAAGTATGATTGTGGGATTTTGATGGGTATTGCATTAAATCTGTAGATCGCTTTGGTCAAAATGGCCATTTTAACAATGTTAAGTCTTCCTATCCATGAACAGGGAATATTTTTCCATTTCTTTGTGTCTGCTTCCATTTCTTTCAAAAGTGTCTTGTAGTTTTCCATGTATAAGTCTGTCACATTCTTTAATTCCCAGGTATTTCATTCTTTTTGTTGTGATAGCAAAAGGAATTGACTCCCTCATTTCTTTTGCTGAAAATTTGTTGTTTGTATATAGGAATGCTGTTGATTTTTATACATTAATTTTGTATCCTGCGACTTTACTGTATTCGTTTATTGTTTCTAATAGTTTCCTGGTGGAATCTTTGGAATTTTATATATAAAGGATCATGTCATCTGCAAATAGTGAAAATTTGACCTCTTCTTTCCCAAGTTGGATACCGTTTATTTTATTCCTTTCTCTTGCCTGATTGCTGTGGCTAGAACTTCCAGTACTATAGTGAATAGCAGTGGTGATGTGGGCATCCCTGTCTTGTTCCTGATTTTAGGGGAATAGGCTTCAGCTTTTCCCCATTCAGTATGATGTTAGCTGAGGGTTTGTTATATATGGCCTTTATTATGTTGAGATACTTTCTTTCTATACCTATTTTATTCAGTGTTATGATCATAAATAGATATTGTATTTTGTCAAATGTTTTTTCTGCATCAATTGAAATGACCATATGGTCTTTATCTTTGATTTTGTTTATGTGGTGTATCACATTGATTGATTTTTGTATGTTGAACCATCCTTGTGCTCCTGGAATAATCCCACTTGATCATGGTGTATAATCTTTTTGATGCATTGTTGAATTCTATTTGCTAATTTTTTGTTTACGATTTTTGCATCTGTGTTCATCAGAGATATTGGTCCGTAGTTTTCATTTTTTTTGTGTTGTCTTTACCAGGCTTTAGTATTAGGGTAACGTTGGCCTCATAGAATGAGTTAGGAAGTATTGCTTCCTCTTCGATTTTTTGGAAAAGTCTGAGGAGGCTAGGCATTAATTCTTCTTTGAATGTTTGGTAGAAATCTTTGGTGAGGCCATCTGGTCTGGGGCTTTTGCCTCCAGGGAGATTATGGATAGTCATTTCAATCTCTTTGCTGTTGATTGGTTATTTAGATTATACAGTTCTTCTTGGTTCAGTCTAGGTAGGCTATAAGTTCCTAGAAACTTGTCCATTTCTTCTAGATTGTTAAATTTAGTGGCATAGAGCTCTTCATAGTATTTTCTTGTAATCCTTTGTATTTCTGTGGTATCAGTGGTAATTTCTCCCCTTTCATTTATAATTTTGGATATTTATGTCTAGCCAGGGTTTTGTCAATTTTGTTGACTTTCTTAACCAGCTCTTTCTAATATTAATTTTTTCTATTGTCCTTCTGTTCTCTAATTGGTTTAGCTCTGCTTTAATTTTTATTGTTTTCTTCTGCTGACTTTGGATTTTGTCTGCTCTTTTTCTAGTGCTTTAAGATGGGATGCTAAGGTGTTTACCTGTGATTTTTCTTATTTCTTAAGATAGTCCTGTAGTGATATAAATTTCCCTCTTATTACTGCTTTCGCTGTGTCCCAATAATTTTGATAGGTTGTATTTAGTTTCTATGTATTTTTAATTTATTTTATTTGTTCTTTTATCCAATCATTTTTAAATAACATGTTGTTTAATCTCTATGTATATTTGGCTTTTTTCTGCTTTCCTTTTATAGTTGATCTCCAATTTCAAAGGTTTGTGGTCTGAGAATACACTTGGTATGATTTCAACCTTCTTGAATTTACTGAGGCTACTTTTGTGTCCCAGCATGTGGTCTCTCCTTGAGAATGTTCCAGGCACACTAGAAAAGAAGGTATAGTCTCTTTTTGCTGGATGAAGTGTCCTGTAAATGTCAGTTATGTCCACTTGCTGTAATGTGTCTTTTATAGCTGGTATTTTCTGTTTGGATGATCTGTCCATGGCTGTTAAGGGGGTGTTTAAGTCTCCCACAATGATTGTGCTTTTGTCAGTATCTCCTTTCAGATCTGTTATTAGTTGCTTTGTATACTTTGGTGCTTCCTGGTTGGGAACATTTACATTAATTAATGTCAAATCTTGTTGTATTGTGCCTTTTATCATTATGTAATGTCCTTGTCTCTTGCTGTCTTTTTTAACCTGAAGTTTGTTTATTAGATATCAGTATGGCAACTCCTGCTTTTCTCTGGTTACCATTTGCTAGGAGTATTGTTTCCCATCCTTTCACTCTGAGTCTGTGTTTGTCCTTATGGCTGAGGTGTGTCTTTTGGAGACAGCATATGGATAGGTTTTGTTTTTTAATCCAGTCTGCTACTCTGTGTCTTTTTATTGGTGAGTTTAGTCCATTAACATTTAGAGTGATGATATGTGAGGATTTCCTATGGCCATTACTTTTGTTTTGTTTTGTTTTATTTTTGTTTTTTGTTGCCCCAACTCTATTCCATTTGTCCTGATGTTTTGTTTGAGGTCAAAGAGTCTCCTTCAGTATTTAAGTGCTGGCCCTGTGCTGGCGAATTTCCTCAGCTTCTGTGTGTCTGAGAAGGTCTTTATTCTTCCTTCATATCTGAAAGATAATTTTGCTGGATAATTTATTCTTCACTGGAAGTTTCTCTCTGTTAAAGTTTTGAATATTTGATTCCACTTCCTCTTGGCTTGTAGTGTTTCTGCTGAGAAGTCTGATGCCAGTCTGATGGGTTTTCCTCTAAAGGTTATAATTCTTTTTTCCCTGGCTGCCTTGAGAATTGTGTTTGTCTTTACTTCTTGACATCTTTAGTACCATGTGTCTTAGAAAAGATCTGCTAGGGTCCAGGTATCTAGGGGACCTATTTTCTTCTTGAATTTGGGGTTCCAGACCTTTCCATAGGTTTGGAAAGTTCTCGTCTACTATTTGTTTATGTTGTCTGTAGAGTGCTCTGCTCCTTCCTCTAATCCTTTTTTCCTGATGTTGTTTTGTCTTGTGGAGTCAGATAGTTCTTGCAGAGTTCAGTCCTTTTCATTCGATATTTCTCCTATCTTCCTCGTTTTTAGATATTTCCATGTTCTGATCTTCAGTATCACTAATTCTTTCCTCCATCTGGTTGGCTCTGTTTCCTATGGCAGTTATTTCATTTCTCACTTCTTTTGCTGTATTATTTATCTCTTAAATTTCCATCTCGTTCTTCCTTATGTTTTGAATTTGTTAAATTGTTCCTTTTGTTCATGGATTTCCTTTCTTAGATCATTTACCTCTGCTATAGTGTTCTGCCAGTATGTTTTCATTTCTCTTAGAGCCTTTAGAATGGGTACTTTAAATTCTGTCACTTAGATCAGAAATTTCTATGTCTATAAGATCCTTTTCTGCTGACTTTTCATCTTCTTTCTGAGCAGCTTTAGATCCTAAGGTACTCATATTGTCCACTGTGTACTTCTCCTGTGGTATGAGGGCTTTATATTCAGCGGAGCCCAGTACCTCTTTCCTTCTCTGATTAGTATTTTTGTGGTGTCTTGCTCTAGGATGCCAAGTTTTGGGGGAGATGGGAAGTGTTTAAGCCTTATCTCTGGTCTCGAGATGAATTTTGAGGCAGAGCACATCTTTCTGCAGTCCCTCGGCTTTCTGTAGTTTGGGAGGCTGTAGGAGAGGGGAGAGGGCAACAAAATGCATGCTGGGGCAGCTCCACCTCCTGCCCTTTGCTGGGGAAGCTGGGGGAGACAAGGGAGGCTGATGACATGCAGGCCGAGTCCACTCTTGCTGACTGGGGTGAATGCTGTTAAATCCGCCTTTCTTCCCTGGCATGCTCCAGCGACCATCCAGCAGAGTCTGCAGGCACACACCGCGCTGGGCACGTGCAAGCCCCGGATCCAAAGCTGCGGGCCTGATGTCATCGGTCGCACAAAGGCAGCAGCACACTTTTGCTATGGGAGGTGAACTGCGGTCCTGGGGAGGAGCCATGCGCATGTGCTGTGGACCGCGGGGGCACTGGGAATATGAATATTTTTAAAGCAGTGAATGGCATTGTATAGTACTAAAATGTAAATTGTGTAAATTCATTCTACCTTAAGAAAAAGGAAGTTCTTAAAAGGCATATATTTTTCAGTTTTTCTAAAATGATTAACATTTTTATAGAGAAGAAAATAAAAGGTATAGCCATGCAAAAAAAAGAAAGTTATTGCATTTGGAAATTTAATTACTGTTAACATTTCATTTTTTTCATATATATATATGCACATGTAATTTACATAACTTTCATTAAAAAAATAGTTTGAGATTATATACCTGTTTTATCTACTCAACATTTTATCATGAATATTTGCCAAGTTAATAATTTGGCAACAGGTAAATTATAACTAAAACTTTTAATGCCTATGTAATTTTCTCTTATATTGACATACTCTTATTTGTTGTCAGTTCTATTGTTGACCATTTGGGTTTACATGTTTTGGATATCTTTAAAAAGTGTGAAATCTTTCTAATCTTTCAACAGAAATATTTGCCTTCATTCCCCCTTGATTCTGGTGTAGCAGTTTTTGTTAGTCTAAAACATCAGACTAAATTGCCTTGCTAAATTAACTTGTTCTCCCTTTGCCTTCCTTATAGATAATGTTAAATAGAAATTCCATACAAATGAATTTTTTTAAAAACTATAGGGAAGATTGTTTCTGGATGTTACTTAACAGCAGTTACCTAGGTGGGTGGGAAGATGGGTTGTTTTTCTTCATATATTCTGGACTGTTGGAATTCTTTCATGACTTAACTCAGAAATAATGTTTCCTTACCTTTAAAATGGAAATAATATTACATCTATCTTAGGGAGTTGTTATGAGGATTAAATGAAACACTTTATATAAAATATTTACAGCTGTGCCTGGCACATAGCATCTGCTCAGTAAATATTAGTTGTTAGTAGTAGTAGTTTCTGAGATTGTAGAAGTAGTAGGGTAGTGGTGTAAAAATTTGATTTGCTGCCATTGTTCTTGGCACCAGAATAAGATCCCATTCAGTTATGTATGGAAAAACAACACAGCCTGAAGTACAGGGAAGTTGGCCACTAATACATCCTGAAATACAGGTAATCTCCTGATCGCCAAATTTTATGTCCTTTGTAGCTCCTTAGCAGAGTTCTCCTACTAAATAGGATTACCTTATTGTCTTTTGTGTACCCAAGTAAATACCAGGTATTTCTTTTCCAATTTCACACAAAAATTCTTTTTTTTTTAAGTGGTGAAACAAAAAGATAGTTTATTGAGGGGAAAGTACACTCCAAAGAGGTAGGAGCCGGCTCGAGCAAAGAAAGTGGCTCAGGAGCCACAAAAATTCTTTATGCAGTTATGAGGCATCTTTTGTTTGTTTATTTTTATCCACTTTCCCCTTTTCTCTCATACTTTTCTCCTTCTCTTCCTATTAGTAACATTTTTAAAATCATTGTAACAAAAGTTTCAAAGACTCTGTATGCTGGGAGAATTGAATTATGCTTCATTCTATAGCTTTAGCAATCCTCTGATTTACTCTGTAGTTGAGGAAAGTATTTTATTTTATTTTATTTATTTTTTTTTAAAATTCATTTTTATTGTTAGACTTATTGGGGTGACATCTGTTAGCAAGGATTACATAGGTGTCAGGCATACAATTCTACAGTGCATTGTCAACTTGATGTATAATAAGTTTACCACCTAATGTGACTTCTCTTTCCATCACCTTATATTTAGCTTCCCTGGCAGGGGAGATACCATGATCATGAGGAAAGTATTTTAAATGATCACCAAACCACTTTTTTTTATATGGGTAAGATTGGTGCTTTTATAGGCAAATGTGACATAAATGTTTTAGAACAATTAGCTGTTGAACAAAGGATTTTATTATGGAACTAGTATTTGAAATTATTTCCTTTTTGTAGCCATGACTTTTTAATTCTAATATGTTACTTGTGTGTGTCTTGAACGTATTTTCTTCTTCAGATTCTCAGATACTTTACGAATTCTTACATGTGACACATCCCAAAATAAACAAAAACAAGTTGAGTATTTTAATAGTACCAGCACTTCAGGTAATTTTAAGGAAATAATTTTCTGTGAAATGTTAAGGATACTAAATCTTTTGCCATTAAAACCTTAAATCTTAAGTATTTATGACTACAGATCTTTTAAAATGACTAGGTTCCTATCCAAAATGGAAAATGTGTTTAAAAAAGATGTTTTTTAAAGCTTAGTCACTAATTTTCATTTTATGGTGTTTTAGAAAAAAATACAAAAGTAATGTAGATTTGTGCAAGATAAAAAAAAAAATACTAAAAGTTCTCTTCACCCCTTTGCCTACAATCAAAGATGGATAACCATTGTTAATAGTTTCCTATTTAACCAGGAGAGTTTTTCCTATATTTCCAATAATATGGGGAGCTTCATTATTCTTTTAATGACTGCATAGTTTTTCATGAAATCTATATGTTCTTCATTCTTATACTTAAGAACATACAGGTTTTTTCCCCTAAGATTTCATATATAAGCTCTCCAGTAAATGTTTTTAAGTACATACTTAGGGCTATCATTATTTATAATAGTGAAAAAGAAGCAGTTTAAGTGTACAACAAAGTGGGATTGGTTACATACTATAAATGCTCTGTCATCATTTAAATTTATAAAGCCTATATCCTGAAAAATGTCTGTTAATGGTAACAGAAAAACTAGACTCAAATTATATGTGAGATGTCACAAACTTATTAAAAAATATAACATTTTCTTACATATTTATTTTCTTCTGATCTGTACATTGATTTGGAGTTTATTTCTCTCATTTCTGCTGTAAGAGAAATATAGGCTTTATTTTATGAAAAGTAGATTGTTCTGTCTTTAAAGATTGAATGAGATTTTAAGCAAATTCTGAATTATTCCAGTAGATTCTTAGATGCAAAATATAACTAAATTGTCAAGACCCTGCAGCTAAAGACAACAGGAGAATACACCTGTATTGAGGAACCCAAATTTATTTCTGGTTGCAGCAATGGAAGGAACCATGGGATATCTCAGTAAAAGGGTGTTAAAAAGGACTTGCTATAGAGTTCAGGCTTGAGTTAGGTGCTTTTGAGGTGGGTCCAAGGAAGTGGGGCTTTGTTTTAAATTGGATGCTGTCAGGGATGATTGAGTATCTTGCTAAATCTTATCTAGAAGGAAGGCAGACTCCAGGGACAGTAGCCCTATAATTGGTGAGCAGCAGCAGTTACTTAGATAAGGTGGAGTGTTGGTCATTTTCTTAGCTTGGAAAATGTTCCATCATTTTGTCTGTGTTCAGACATGATTACAGAGTGGTCTTACTTTTGTCTTGAATTATCATGGCCACAGAATGGCCTTATCTGATGTTGAAGGTCTGTGAAATAGTTTATAGTTAACAGGAGGACACAAGGGCTGAGCTGTGAGTGCCTGGCCAGCTTGTAGCAACACAAAGGGCTGCCTACTCATAGTAGTAAGCCAGCTCCTGTTTCTCTTTATCAGAATGAAGAAAGCAATTGAAATGATTACAAATCTTTTTATGATAATTTGACTTGAGGGATTTTAATTCTCCCTCCTTCCTTGTAGGGTAACAAGAAAGTGCAGCATAGGGCATATAATCAATAACATTGAAATAACTATATATGGTGTCAGATGGGAACCAGATATATCAGAATAAGGATTTTGTAAGTTAATGTAAATGTCTCATCACTATCCTGAAACCAATATAATATTGTATGCCAAATGTAATTGAAAAATAAAAGTAAATGAGAAAAAAAAAAGTCAAATTGCAAAAAGAAGGGGGGAAACTGTATGGGGGTATAAAACCCTTAATTGTACGAAACAGAAACTTAAATCAAAATTTAACTCAACTTTTAGCCATTATAATTTATAATTAATTTTTCTCTTTGTTGCAGTATATAACATTGAAGGTTTTCAGGGTTCACCCTACCCTGAAATTGATAAATTTGTTCTGTCTTTGGTGAATAAAAACGGCATTAAAGGAGGTAAAGATAAAATTGTATTCTTTATGAACTGTTATCTGAGAGAGTAATAATATCATTAGAAACATCATTTTGCATTTTAGGAATTCGGCATTGGAACTACTTTTTTCCAGAAGAATTACTGGTTTATGATATTTGTAAATATCGCTGGTGTGGAAACATTGGAAGAGCCCACAAGAGTAATAATATCATGTAAGTAATATTGTTTATTAATGACCTATATATTTAACCAATACTGTATTTTAAATGTTTATAATAAAGTTGGGAATATAAAATTATTTTGTTTTCATAATTTAGTTGTAATTGTTTATATTTGAATTTAGTTTGTTACAATATTTAATTTGAATTCTCTTAATATCTAGCACATATAGTTTTATTTCTACTTCATTTGGTAAAATAATCCGTTAGTATTATATTGAGAAGACTAAGGTAGAATGCTAAAAGAAATGAGACAGTAGACTAATGAATGAACAAGGGTGCAAGTATGTTTCTTGTTTATTGCCATTGGCCCTTGACACCTTATGGAGTCTAAATCGAAACAGCAAATTTGGGTAAGAAGGAAATTACCCAGTGTTAAAGAGTTGGAGTTAAGGTTATGATAACATGTACATGACAAAGAATAGTATAGAAGGGAACCGGTATTTATTTGGAATGCTTGTTGTATGTTTCAGGTCCTGTTTTAGTTTTCCTTAAAATGCTCTAGGCAAAAGGAGAGGAAGTAAAGTGAGAAAAACCAGAAATAGAATTTTAAATAATATAAGGAAGGATATGGTTAGAATAGGAATAATAGAAACCCAGTAGTTACCAGTTATGAGAAATTTTGTGTTTTATGTTTAATGTCAAAGCTGAGACTTCTGTATATCAAGCATATATAGCATGTGTGCCAGACATGAGAAAATGATCATGAAGCTTTTGCTGCAAAGGTAGAAAACATGTTGGGTATCAAGATTCAGTTTAAAAAAAATACCAAAAACTTCCAAAATATACATGCTCAATACACAACACTGTAACAAAGAATAACACAAAGGAAAAAAATCACCCATAGTCCCAGAACCAGTGATAACCGATTATGATTTTGGTGCATCTTTCTAGTCTTTTTTTCTATGCATATGAGTTTACCAGAAAATCATTATTATATAATACGTGACCATCTTTTAACTTTTTGAAATTGTCAGGTGGCTATATATTTCTTTCTGAAGAATTACTAGGTTGTGTAATATATCCATAATACTCATATTCTTTTTAACTGCAATATATTTTATATGTGTGTATATCATGTACATGTACATTTTAAAAACTAACACTAAGAGTTCCCTGGTGGTGTAGTGGCTTAAGGCTTCGTCACTGGCGCCGTCAGTGCTGCGGCCTAGGTTCAATTCCCGGCCAGGGAACTACCCACATACCAAAAAAAAAAGAAAAACTAACACTCAACAACCACTTGTCATATCTGCCACTCCCTGTTAAGAAATTGGCCTTGACAAAACCTCAGAAGCATTTTGTGGGACCAACCCCAATTTCTTTCTCTTCTCTGGACTTCAGAGATAAAGTTATTGTCTTGTATTTTGTGTTAACCTTTCCCTTGCTTTTATAAATGGGTTTTTTCATGTATATATTTGTATCCCCAAACAGTATGAGTATTTTGGTTTACACTTTTTAAATCTTATGCAAACTGCATCCTTTGACTTGCTTTTTGGTCAACATTGTATTTGTGAGATTCACCCATATTGTGGCATGTAGCTACTGCTTATTATTTCATTATTGTATAGTATGCCATTATAGAAATATAAATATGCCAGTTTGTCCTACTATGGACATCTGGATTGGTATAATGAACAGTAAAGCTACAAATATTCTTGTACATATTGCCAAGTGCACATATGTAAAAGTTTCTCAAAATACTATATTTTACTAGGTAATGATTTCCCCAAATGGTCATGCTAATTTATATTCCCACCTGCTTGCTGTTTTTTTTTTTTGTTTGTTTTTTTTTTCAGATTTTCTACTGCTCTGTATTCTCAGCAATACTTTAGTATTGTTGGGTTTAAAAAAATTGGTTTGCTAGTCTGGTGGGTATAATATGATACAGTAGTTTCATCTGTATTTCTCTGATCACTAATGAATTGGAGGATTGGATTGTCAAGCCACACTCTTGAATCTGAGATTCTTACCCAGTGTCAAACTTTGCTAAAAAATACAAGGCGTCAAAAGCACAGGCGAGGCAGATCAAGGCCTGGAACATCCTTCACAACTTCCCAGAGGCTTCCTGCTCTGGATTTCTCTCTTCAGGTTAAAGCAGAGGCTGAAGTGAGCAGTCACTGTACACAGCAGGGAGCATTGAGTTCACAGAGTCTGCATTTTATACTCATGTAGTAACTCAACATATGTAATCATGCCTCATAAATCCATAGACTATTAGGTTTACTTACCATATTGGGAAATCAGAAACATCTTGCAAAGAGCCTTCTATATATAGATAAGGGCAAATACCATTGGTGCAAAGGTTTGCAACATTTTCAGTTCATGGTGCCCTTAGATTCCTAGTAATTTATTCACACGCTCCAAGGCCAAAAGAAATACCTAACAGTTCTGTTTATAAAATAGTTTCTAAGAGCTTAGAGTATTTATTTCCTAATAATTTAGTAGCCCTTTGAAAAAATATCATTTGAAAGAAAATATTTTTATTTCATTTTTTTATTGAGGTACAATTGACATATAACTAATTATATTAGTTTCAGGTGTGCAAGATAATGATTCGGTATTTGTGTACATAGCAAAATTATCACCACAGTTAAATCTAGTTAATATCCATCACAATCCATAGTTACAGATTTCTTTCTTATGAAGAGATCTTTTAAGATTCATTCTCAGCAACTTTCAAATATGCAATACAGTATTACCTATAGTCACCATGCTGTATGCTATGTCCCCATGACTAATTTATTTATAACTGGAACTTTGCACCTTTTGACCCTTAAATACAATTATTTGTTATGGGACATGTGTCCATTTGAGCACTGCATAACCTCGTACACACTGGAATCATATTAGACACTGACACCCCCATCATCATGTCTCATTCCACATTGATGTTTCTGGCACTTACCATAGCCACCACCAACCACAGCTCTACAAAGATAGGAATGAAGGGTGATGTAACAGTGAAGCTGTGAACTGCAGGGTAGTTTATCGGGTGCTTGATAGACATCAAGTATCACTGTTTCCTTAGAAATGTAGATATCCTACATTGCCAAGGGCACTTTGCTGTGTGGTTTGGGAACTGCAGTCTATTATTGGACTGTTTATGAGGCTGTTAGATTGGGTCACCTGCATTTTTCTCTTGGGTACATGTCCAACTACCACATAAAATATTAGCCATCTTATGTTTCTTTTTCTATGAAATGTGGGAAGATTTTTAAGAAGTTTTATTTTTAGTGGTATGGGATTGTTTGTTTGCTGTAATTTTGTTTAGTTTGGTATATATTACTACTAGTAGTATTTCGTTTATTTTACCAAAATTTTCAGTGTTACTGGCAGAACAACATAACATTCTTGTAGTTTTAGTAAATTCTGGATTTGTAGTTACATCAGCACTTAATTTCTAATAACTGTGTCTAACTTTTTTGATCAGTCGTACAAGAATTTTTTCACATTTTGGCCTTGGTGTTTTAAAAATTAAATGTTTGCTCTTCATTACTTTATTAGGGTTTATTCTATTGTTCATTTTCCTAGTTATTACTCATTTGCCTTTAGCCATTCTTTTTTGTAAATAAGCATTTAAGATTGGAAATTTCCCTCTAAATATTACATTAGCCCTATTTCACATATTTTAGTATGTATTTTCAGTTCCATTCCATTCTGGTCATTTTCTGATTTCAGCCATGATTTTTTCTTGATTCACTGCTTATTTAGAAATGTTTTTAATTTCCAAGTTATGGGTTTCTACTAGCTGTCTCTTTATTTCTAAATTTGCTTTGTGATCAGAGAATGTGTTGTGTGAATGCTTTTAAATTTGATGAGATTCACACTGTACCTTAGCATAGTCAATTTTTATGTTTTAAATGTGATTGTAAAGTGCTGCTTTCAATTATTTGAAGCAGTATTTATATATGCTTATATCAAATTTGTTAATTGTTTTTTGTCATTCATATTTTCTGTGGTTGTTTTATCAATTATCTAAAGAATTTTTTAAAAATATATTGATTAATGGTAGAATGTTTTTCCTTGACGTTGTCGACTTTGCTCACATGTTTTGAAACTATTTTATTTGATGGGTACAGATTCAGAACTATAAACTTTCTGGGAAACACTTTTGTCAAAATGTACTTTTTTTGCCCTAAAATCCATTTTGTATATTTTTGGCAACCATAGTTTTCTTTTGGTTGGTGTATATCTATTTCCATCCTTTTACCTTTTAAACCTTAGGCATATCTCTTGTAAACAGCATGTTGATGAATTTTGTTTTGTATACATTCTGGGTATTAAGTAACTTTTTTTTTTTTTAACATAAAGGATTTTGGTTGATCTGAAAAATGAAGTTTGGTATCAAAAATGTCATGACCCTGTATGTAGAGCAGAAAACTTCAAATCTGACCGTGAGTTATAAAATTTTTACATTTACCACAGACTAAACATTAGATATTTATATGAAAAATAGTTTTCCTTTCTGACTCAGGTTTTCCATTACCTGCTGAAGTATGTCTCCTGTTTCTTCTCAAAGAGGTAAGTGCCTTCCTAATTAGTTCCTTCCTAATTAGTTCCTTGTCCACCCATATAAATGAGCTGTGAGTAGTGAGTGTCCACACAGCTTTTAAACGCAGATAGGTACCTTGTTTTCACTTAGGAATATGGTGTAGTGATTGTCCCACCTCAGCACGTATCTGATATGTACCCCATTCTTTCACTGCTCCATAGGAAATTGTATAGATACCTATTTAACCAGTCCTACACATTTAAGAAGTTTCTCATATTTTGCTTTACTAAAAGTGTATCAAAATACTCATCTTCGTGTTTCTTTGTATCTGTAGGAAGAATTTCTAGAAGTAGAATTTTCAAAAGATGCATTTTTAATTTGGTAGGTATTACCAGATTGCCAAGCCCAACATTTTTTCTTTAAAAACTTTAACTTGTCCAAATAATTCACATTCATTGTAGAAAAAGATTAGAAAATACATAAAAATCAAAAGGGGGGAACATCCTTACTCATAATTTGACCATTTAGAGATAACTGATGTTGGTATACGAGTATATCTTCAAAAATTTTTAGCCATATATACATACATATATATATGTGTGTGTGTATATATATAATATATATATTATACATACCATTTTGTAGGTACTTTTTTCGTACTTATACTATCACAAATATTTTTAGTGATACATATTACCAAATTGCTTTCCATAAAAGTGATAGGAAATTGAACTTCACAGTTTGAGAGCATCTGTTACCCTACATTTTTGTCAACATTGCTTTAGGCAAAAAGTGCTATTTCAATTTTAATTTACATTTCTTATTCATGAAGTTTTAATTTTTTTCAGAATTACTATTAGTATTTGCATTTCTATTATAGATTGCCTGTAACTGTACTCCATCCACTTTTCTATGTGGTCTTAATATTTTACGTTTTTAAGTTCTCTTGTCATATCTAGGTTTTTTTAGTGTCATTTTCCCCAATATCTATCACTCTTATTCTAAGCATAACTCTATAAAGGACAAAAGTTACATACTGTAAGCTGAATAAGTGCTTGGGTTTACGTTCTAGATAATGAGCTGGTACCTATTGAAATGGTAATCTCATTCTTGGTCGGTAGAAGCTAGACATAAAATAGCTGACAGCCATTCTCTGGTGAACTTACTAGGATAAAGTGTTTGAAATAACACAGAATGGACTAAATTTTAAAAACCTATAAACTTTGCCTCTGAGGAGGAGGAATGTCATTCTTGTTTGTTAGGAACAGTATCTTGATGCATGTTCATGGTTTCAGTGTTTTTTTTCTGCTTATCTAGTAATATCTTTTGAAGTACTTTTGGTAACTTGCCCATTTTCCTATTGTATTGATCTTAGTTTTTAAAAAAACTTTAACATACATAAATGTTATACAAGAACGAGGAACTTTTCAGTATGCCCTTCACCCATATTTGCCATTAACATTTGACTATATTTGTTTTCTCTCTCTCTCTATATACGCAATTGTTGATGAATCTTATCTTAGTCATTTTTGACTGCTATTACAGAATACCACAGATTGGGTGGCTTGCAAACAGAAATTTATTTTTTACAGTTCTGGGAAACATGAGATCACAGTGCTGGCAGATTTAATAATGTCTGGTGAAAGCCCACTTCCTGGTTCATAGAGGGGCATCTTCTGGAAGGGATGAAGGATGAAAGCACTCCCCATGGTCCCTTATAAAAGGGAATAATACTGATCAAGAGGCCTCCACCCTCATGATGTAATCAACAAGGCCTCACTGCCAAGTAACATTGCACTGAGGGTTAGGATTTCAATTTATGTATTTTGCGGGGGACACAGTCCGTAACGGATCTCCTGAGAATATGTTGCAGACATCAAAATCCTTCATCTCTTAAAATTTAAGCATGTAGTTTGAGAATAGGGACATTCTTATATAGCTATTATGAAATTTTAAATTCAGGAAATTTAGTGTTGATACAGTACTGTTACCTCATGCACAGTCCAGTCACATTTTTTTTTTTTGCTTTTTGGTATGTGGGTAGCTCCCTAACTGGGAATCGAACCCAGGCCGCAGTGCTGACAGTGCCAGCGCCGAAGCCTTAAGCCACTACACCATCAGGGAACTCCAGTCATATTTTGACACTTGTCTCAAAACTTGACTCATCTTAAGTTTTAAGATACATTTTTAAATTTGCTTTCACTTGGACTATCCACTTAAAAAATTTCATCTACCCTTGCTCTAGTACATTTGCATTGAACAGGATGTACCACAGGCATCTCTAGATTTGGAGTTTCAAGAGTATCTGAGCTTCAGTGGCAGCAATGTTTGGATTTATTCATTCCCAGGGTGACTATGTCAGAGATAATATCATGCAGCATATTTACTTTAATATCTGTTAAACTGGTTTTATATTTAATTCAAAATAGATTGAAATCAGCACATTCTGACTGAACCTGTATTTTCATCCCACTAAAGGAAGAAGAGTTTACAACAGATGAAACAACAAACAATGAAATCAAGAATCCTCATGTGCCATCATCTAGTACACTGTCTAAAGGTATATTTTCTGGTCCTGACTGGGATAGTGACATCGATGATACTTTTTTGGAAGCTATTGAAGATGCTGAATTAGCAGAAGCTGCAGAGAACTATCTGCTCAGTTACAATAGTGGAGCAGATGAAATTCCTGATGAACTAATTATAGAAGTATTACAAGAATAGCTAATTAACTATGGACACTTACCTAACCAAGCTGGAATTTTCCTGCAGACAGATTTAATAACATTAAATTATAGTAACTTATTAATATATCAACTTAAGTTTTACCTCATTGCTTTCCAATTCTTTTTACTGATATAAACCAGTTTTATTGAAAATTAGCTTCAGTGTACTTCAATTCAGTAGAAATCTCTTTATTAACTAATCTGTTCATTTCATTAATTTGGTATGTTTATAGGTTGAAAATCTTATGTGCCAACTTTTAAAACTTATTCAAGATAATAACCAGAAAAGTTCATCATGGCCCCTAAAACTACTAAACAAACTGGCAACGGGTCATACAGCCAGCCTGAAAGATTAGACAAGTTCACTTTTTAAAATGTACTGAGAATGTTGGTTTAGACTAATCTTTACATAGGCACAGTTTAGTAAACTGGTCTCATTTCTGGTCAAGGAGCTTTTCTAATTGATGGTTGATACGTTGCAGATGTCTTTCAGCTCCCAAAAGGGTGGTTCCTTTGAATAACAGAGCTGGAAGGCTGGATGAATCATACTGTTGAAAGAAAGTAATTTAGATTAACAAATACCAAAACTTTATAAAACTTTATTTTACATAGCTCAATGTTAAGACCAAATGGCAGCTTTAATAGAGCTTTCCATTAACTACTACTTTCCTTTTTAAAACTAGGATCATTAAGAAAATCGATTTTAACCCATTTCCTTAGGACATAATTGGTAAATAAAGTTGTAAGGGAACATTGCAGGCTTGAGCTGATCTCATCCCAGAAGACCAGGTGATTCAAAGAACTGTGGCATCTGAATTATTTAAAACAAAATCATTCCTGGTATAAATTCAGATTGGGTCTGGGCAAGTCTATTTCATCTCATGCCTTTTTGAAGCACAGATTTACTATTAAGAACTGATGGCATAACAAAAATCCATCTAGAAAAATTATTTACTGGGAAAACCAAATGTCTTAAAAGTTGCCAATCCAAAATGATTAAAGACAGAATACAAAGCCAACTCATGACTGTAAAATAATTAACAAAGCCAAAGTTCATGTTGCAAATTGTGACTAACTTCATTTTATAGAACTTTATCATAACTAGTTGTTTATTATGTTTTCAAGGTGATTTTTGTAGAAATGAAAGCAGAAAAGCTGTCAGACTGTAGCACCCACCTAATAGTGGAGTTCTAAAATAAAATGTACCATATTACTATGGAATTTAAGTATTTGATAGCTTAATGTGTTCAAGCTACCATGAGGCACCTAGTTTCAGGGAGGGCTAAGGGAGAATAAACATCCGGTGCTAGATTATTAATTTAGGAGAAGAGGTTAAGATATAAGTATCTATAAAGCAGAAAGGAAATGTGCTACAATAGAAGTACAAAAGGCACTGAGGGCATGCCAAAAACAAAACAAACTGTTAGTAAGAGCAGTGTATTCCAAACAAGGTAGGTAGAGTCACTGAATCTGTTTTCACAGAAGTTATTCTGAAATTCAGGCAGTGCTATTAATAATTTCTCCAAGTAGCCATATCCCTAACCCCAGATAACAAGTTTTAGACTACCTGGGTACTGTCACAGGGAAAAATAACTTTAGAACATTTTGTTTGCAGATGTTTAGTGCCAAAACCTTAGAATTTAGAAGTAAATAATGTAAGTATGATCATATGTATATATTTTTCTGTAACTAACATTTCTGGTTTTCAAAGCAGTAGCAAATTTTGCAGCAAAAATCCAGAAGCAACTATAAAATTAATATACCACACTTTCTATTATATTTCCTTTTTTGTTTCCCAACTTTTAAAATTACACCTATCATGTTATAGGATAATCACTTGTTTTTCAGAGGAAAAGGATACTACAAACCTGTGAGGAACAAGCAGTTAGTCTTTAACCCTTCTGATGCAGTTGTTGACTGAAGTTGAGTGTAGGGGCTGGGTGCAGGAGGCAACTAAAGTTGACATCTAGGGGCCTAGTTCTGCAGCCCTACTTACATGTCTTATGTGTCAATAGAAGTCGACAATACTAATTACTTCACTTGTATTGGCTTTTTTTTAAGTGGTGAGTTGGAGTACCTGGTGCAAGTCTGCTCTTTATTTTAGACCATCAACTGCTAATTGGCTGACAGAATATGCCACTGGAAAATGCCATTCAAACAGGTCTTACACACCTGATTGTGAGGTGTGTAGTAACAAAGCAAAACATGAGAGAGATCCATGTGCTACATACCATAAACAGTGTAATGTACCAGTGCATGTAACTGGTAGCCTTGAGCGCTACCACACACTGCAACAGTGTAAGCTGTAATCCAAGAAGTATTTGGAATGATTTTTGCAAGTTTTGTTACTTAGTTGTTTTAGGTTTATTTATAGGGTTAGGAAGAAATTAACTGCAACGATAACTGATCCCTTGTGAAATTGCTATTTAGACCCAAATTTTGCACAAAATATTCAGCACTGGGATGAGAGGAAAAAATTTTTTTCCAGCACCGAAAGAGTTAAAACATTATTATATTCACCTGAGATTTGTACAAAAAGGGTACAATTCCCTGAAAGAGGTAGTTCTCTATAGCATAAATACCTTCATAAAATGTTTCTAAATTTTTCTCTATGCCTCTACCCTTAATTAAGTAGCTAAGGAAGTGATGACATAACAGGTTTTCACCAATTTAGAGTAATGCTGTTTTGGGTAATAATGCCTCTACATTTCTCTTTGCTTAAAGCTTCTGGTATGCTAACATGCAAAGGCCCTGTATCTTCTGAAGCAGAGTGAAAAGTAAAAATCGAACTTACTTACCATTTCCTTTATATTTGGTTCTCTCTCACGAATATCTGAATAATCTTGATGGAGCCGTTTTAAATTTGATAAGAAATATGCTGCGTTCTTAAAAGAAGATTTTCTCTCCTTAAGTTCTTCATATTTTATTTGTAGTTGTTTCAGCTGTGGTTCTAACCTAAAGTAAAAGTTTTCATAAAAATGACAATATAATCGTGTTAACAGCCTACATGAATGTGTCAAAGATTCTAGATTTCAATTTATAATATAGACAAAACTCTGAAATATGAAGCCTACAAAAGAATATACCCTATTATAAAACCATCACCTCATTTCTAGGGTCTTGGGCGCTACTAAATTAGAACATAACTTGGTTAATATTTTGTAGTCTCAGGAATAGGCAGATGTTGCAGTTTAACTGCAAAAGCATGGACAAAAATCCTCCCTTTGGCCCCTCCTCTTATCAAAATCTTACCCATTACCGTTACCCACTCTAAAACCAGTGCAGGGTGAAGGAGGGACTATTACAGTGCCTCGGTGAAAAATGTGTGACCTGGGGTAAAACTTTCTCTTTCAGTAACTTAGTTTCTTAACCTATAAAAAAGGGATAACTTGGGTTTTATGGACCAATAAACAAAAGGGGTAAGGCTGCCAATTTTTTACACTCACAAGAATATAAAACGCAACCATCCTCTAATATTATTTTACCAAGAAAAAAGTCCTTTTAACAGTTCTGTACATTGAACAAATGCAACATGCTGGAAAACTTGCTATTGAGCTTGCTGGGCTGTGGTCAGGAGTGCAGAATTTGGAGTCAGTTTGTAGACATCAGATCCTGGCTTCCTAGGAGTGATTGTCAGTTACCTGCCTTAGGTTTTTCACATGTAAAGTTAAAATAATGATATACATTTTTTTCTTTCTAGGCTTTTTCAAAATATACAGGCATACCTCTGTTTATTGCACTACATGATATTTCTTTCTTTTTTTTTTTTTTTTTTTTTAAACAAACTGAAGGCCTTAAGTCCTTCCACCAGGAATTATTACAATTAGTTTTGTTGAAATATTTGCTTTATTGCAGTGGTCTGGAACCAAATATGCAGTATTTTCAAGGTATGCCTGTACTTCTCATCTTCTAAAAGAGGGTGATCTTTAAAACATGCCTGAGTCTTACTATATAGCCTTATTAATATCCATAATAACTTGCCTCATAGGATTATGATCATTAGTGAGTTAATATATAATACATTTAGGAAGGAGCCCAGCACACGTAGGAAGGTTTTTTGTTTTGTTTAAGTGTTAGCTATCATTATTGTCTTAATTTTCTTATTTTGGCTTGGGCCAATGAGAGCTTTATCATGGGCCAGCACCACCTGTCCAGAGACTAGATTTGGAAACCCATGGACCAGGTAACCAATTCCTCCTCTTTTAAACTCCTATGGCAACTCTTAAAAATGGAGTACTTAATCAGGCTGTCTTTTCTGATACTACTTTCTCAAACTATTTAAAACTTCTGAAGAGCAAAGGGCATATCTGATGTTGCTTATTTTTTCACTGCTTTACTACCGTCCATTAGCTCACACAACAGTTCTGACTAGTGAAGAGCACCAGAAGTTTACTAGCTGGTTGGCAATGATGTTGTCAGTCTTCCTAACTAGACAGACAATGGGGACAGCCCCAGCAGAAGTTCTCCTGGCCCAGTACTTGGGAAAGGATTTGCATGGGTGTCACACCAACGTATACATTTCAACAATATCATTAACTGTTAACATTTATACAGCATTTCCTGTATGCCACTGTGAAGCACTTTTTATATATTTAGTCATTACCCTGTGAGGTTTATGTTCACTTATAAATGAAGGGACTAAGGCCCTGGAAGGTTAAATAACCTGCCCAAGGTTCCAAAGCCAGTAAGTGCCAGAGCCTGGATTCAAACCCAACCAGTCTGGTTACAGACTCTATGCATCACATCTCTAATTAGGCTGTCTCTCAGGCCAGAGTTGAGAGATCTGACAATAGATCAGTGCTGAATTCTCCTTTGCTAAAAGCTTCTCTAACTCAGCATCATAACCTACACCTTTACCAAGCTTCCATGCTTAGAGAAAACCTGGGCTTTTAAAGCAACAAAGCAGCAAATTTTCATAAGCTCTCAAAGAGAATTCTGATATGATCTTACCTAAGCAGTTCATCCTGGACTTCAATCAAACGCTGCCTCTTCTTTTCAATATCTGAAATAACCTAAGTAATACAATAATTAATTTGTTAAATTCATTTAATATTTGAGCACCAGCATATACACTGTGCCAGGTGCTGGAAATATAATGTGAAACCAGACAGACCCCATTATCTCTCCATCATGGAACTCTGGAAGACAGACATTACATACAAACAGTATGTATTAATAATTAAAGCTTCTGATACCTGCTATGAAAGAAGAGAATATGGAATCTGAAAAAGAAAAGAGGGGCGATTTACTCCAAGACTTGGAAGTGGGGGCCAGATCTTCACTGCCCTGTGAAATATAAAGTAAGGAGTGTCAAGGTGCCCTCTTAGCATAGTAGGCAGCGCATCAGTCTCAAAGGATTGTCAAGTTCATAACGGTACACTAGAAAATATTAAAGGGAATGTTCATGATACATTTGTATTTTATAAAGAACATTTCAGTATAATAAATTTTATTATTTTAGTCATCACTTGTAATGACTACCTAATATTCCATAGCTGGACTTTCAGACTGTTCCCACTTGCTTACAGCAATATAGAGTTAACCAGTAAGAGGTTAGAACCAAAGGAAAACAGTATTTTGGAAAACAGTATTTTGTAATCACTGGAAGGAAAATATATCTTTCCAATCCATTTCTATTAAAAATGTAGAGGGGGAACTGCTCTTCCAATCTTGGATACATGCAAGTTTATAAAGCTAGAACCTCAGAGGTCATTTGGTCCAACCACAAACAGATAGGGAAAGTAGGGCCTAGTGTTTATGGGCTTGTGTCTCCTTGCACACTTTGAGGGGTACAGTTTTCAAAAATGTGGGTACAACATTGAAGAACAAAGAAAAAATGAGGTCTTGACCCTTAAACCAACATTCTTCCCAGGATGGTCTTTATTCTAAAAGGCTTTGCTTTTTGATAGCCACGAAAATGATAAATATACATTACTTAATACTTACCTATGTAAGTGGTCACTTTGGGCTTCATAGCCATTTTTAGGCCAACCAGGATCCCTATTCCTTAGTGTGCATTCACAGAACTCAAACACAAGATCAATCAAACAAAAGCCTGACTTTTAAAAGAATAAGAATCTTATACAAACTGACAGTCATAAAACTCAGAATCAAGTCTATATAACTCTTCTACATGATAGTGTTCTATATGACTATGTGCTTCTAATTATAAGTGACTTACCTTTGCATTCTTCCTCTTCAGAATTTTCAACATCTGGACTTCTTTAATCTATGTGAAACAAAAAAGTATTCCCATGGCACTTTGCAAAATTAAACATTTATTACTTTATGTCACCTTTAGTTTAAAAAACATGTGAAATATGGATAATTCTAATTGCCAACAAATGCAATCCTTTCTAATATAACTGTGCTGCCTCAGGGTTGCACAGAAGATTTAGACCAATAAATTATGTCAGTGGACTTACCATTTTGATGAGTTCTTCTTTCATACTAGAATGAAATTTATTGATGGCTTCCTTGCAAATTTTAGATTCTATATTTTGTCTATATCAGAAAAAAAAGATCAAAGTAGGTTATCTTGAAAGGTGTGTTTCATTTGTGTAGCACATCAACACACATGACATCCACCATTTCAAATATCTAAGATGGCATGTCAGTTTTAAGCCTTTCTCAGGCTTAAAAAAAATTACTGGAAATACCTTACCAAAAGAAAAAGAACAGGAAATTTTACCTAAACCCTCAAGTACGCAGTTAAAAGCCTGCCATCAAATTCAAAAACTATAAAGCTGACCCAAGAAGAGAAACTGATTCAGATCCTGGTCATAAGCGGGAAGAGAATCCGGTCTCCCAGTGGCTTATGCATGGCTGAGAGTCATGAGTCAGTCACAGTGACTGAGTAGCAGACACTTTGCCAGGGCTCCAGCTAGACCTCTACTTTGCCTTGGCACAGGAAGATACTATAATTTGAAGTGTCCTTTTATTTGAAAGTAAGAAATCTGCATAAGTGATAGTTATAAAGTTAGTTTTTTCTTGGGGCAAATCCATGAGGAAGAAAAGTACCTAGGGGACCAAACTCATGGTCTAATTCTTCAGAACCTAAGCATGCATGAGAGCGAGCCTGCCTTTTTAAATATAGATCTTTGTATAAGTTCTTATCATTAAATGGGTGTTAAAAAATATTTCTAGTGACTTCAGCAAGGTGGTGGGAACTGAAAGCCCCAGACCTCATTCCCTCACAGGGAAACCAACTTAACTATATACGGCCCAAGAACACTTTATGAGAATTCCCAAAGCCAATTTAGAAGTTGCAGTATGCCAGGCAAATTCAAAGTCAAGAACTTGAAACATCTAAGAAAGGCCATTTTGTTATCAACTGAGATAGCTCTTCTCCCAAGCCAGCACAGTTCAGGTCATATGTCCAGTAGGCTGGCTTTTTAGAAAACTCATGAGACTCATTTCAAATGTCTTGGCTGACTTGGACCGCTGACAAGGAACCAGCATACTTTGGATATCTGGGGGCCATGGAGAACAAAAGAGCTCAGCAGCTTGATGCAGCATAAGAGAACTGGCAGTGCTGCACACGGGGGCTGGCACAGCTCAGCAGGATCAGGCAAGATGGCACAGCTCGTGCCTTCTACATTGGGAGAAAAGAGAAGAATGTTATCCAATGTTCCAGATTTTTGAGTGCTGCCTGGAGGAATGGTTTCTGTGTCATCTGAATTGGAGCACTGATGGGAACTCACATAGGATACCTAGGGTCACAGAGACCAAAAGAGCTCAGTAGTTTGTTGAAGTACCAGAGAACAGAACTACTGCAGACACATACCAGAGAGAGCTTTAATCTTTAGAGATTACAATCTCCTCAATAAGAAAGAAGCAAACCTAGTTGGGAAATGACACACAGAAGACCAAAGAAGATAAATGTTGAGGGAGTTCCCTGGTGGTGTAGTGGCTTAAGGCTTCGGTGCTGTCAGCGCTGCGGCCTGGGTTCGATTCCCAGCCAGGGAGTTACCCACATTTAAAAAAAAAAAAAAAAAAAAGAAAAAGAAAAATGTTGAGTGACTTCCCCCCACCTCCATGAACAAAATCTCTACCCAGGATGAATGGTAAAAGTCTTCCCCTGGCCTGTACAAAGCCAGCCTGTAAAGACTGTGAGAAGTGGCTGTCTTTGAAAATGCACAAAATACAGTAAAAAAACAAAAACAAGGTATAGGAAAGGAAGAAAACATGGCCCTAAAATGGGAAAAACAAACAAAAACTCCAGAGACACAGACCCTAAAAAAAATGGAGACTTGATAGAATTACCTGAAAGAATTCAAAAGCAAGTATCTTAAAGAAGTTCAATGCACTAGAAGAAAACAGATAAACTAAAAAAAGTAAAACAATGCATGAACAAAATGAGAATATCAACAAAGAGAAACTATTAAAAAGAAATTCTGGAGTTGAATAATAATACAATTAAATTGAAAAATTCATTAGAGGGGCTTACAGATTTCATGAAGCAGAGGAAATAAACAATGACTTGATGAGTCATTTGAAATGATCAAATCGGAGGAAGCAAAAGAAAAGAATGAAGTAATAAAGCCTAAGGAATTCGTGGGACATCAAGTAGACTAATGTATGCATTATAAGAGTCCCAGAAAAACAAAGAGAGGCAGAGAACTTATTTGAACTTATAATGGTCCCAAACTTCCCAAGTCTCAGGAAGGAAATAGACACCCAAATTCAGGAAGTTCAAGGGACCCCAAAGAAGAACCCAAAGAGGCCTACACTGAGATGCACTGTATTCAAACTAAAGATTCAAAGACAGATTATCTCAAATCTGTTAGAATGGCTATATTCAACAAGACAAGGAATAACAAATGTTGGAGAGGGTGTGGAGAATAAGGAACCCTCACGCACTGCTGGTGTGAATGCAAACTGGTACAACCACTATGGAAGACAGTATGGAGGTTCCTCAAAAAACTAAGAACAGAGTTACTATATGACCTGGCAATTCCACTTATGGGTATCTACCCCCAAAATTTGAAAACCATGCACCCCAATGTTCATTGCAACAGTATTCATGGTGGCCAAGTCATGGAAACAGCCAAAGTGTCCTTTGATAGATGACTGGATAAAGAAGCTGTGGTACATATACTCAATGGAATATTACTCAGGCATAAGAAAAGATGAAATAGGGCCATTTATGACAACATGGATGTACCTTGAGACCATCATGCAAAGTGAAATTAGACAGAAAAACCAACAACCATATGATTTCACTCATGTGGAACACAAAGCTGAAGGAAACAAAAACTCATGGAACAATCAATAGTTTAGTGGTTATTTGAAGGTATGGGGGAGTAGGGTGGGGGAGGACAGGGTTTCAAATACATGGTGATGGAAAGAACTGACTCTGGGTGATGAACACACAACACATAGATGATGTACTACAGAATTGTACACCTGGAACCTATGTAATTTTTACTAACCAGTGTCACCCCAAATTTAAATTTAACAATTAAAAAAAAAGTAGAGGAAAATCAAAGAATTCAAAGACAGAACCTTGAAAGCAGGAAGACAAAAACTTATGTACAAGGAAGCTCTCATAACATTGTCACATTTCTCAGCAGAAACATTACAGCAGGCTTGTCCAACCTATGGCTCATGGGTCACATGCAGTCCAGGGCTGCTTTGAATGCAGCTCAACCCAAATTCATAAAATTTCTTAAAACATGAAAATTATGCATGGCCCTTTTTACAGCTCATCAGCTGTTTTTAATGTTAGTGTATTTTATGTGTGGCCCAGGGAAGCCAAAAGATTGAATACCCCTGCATGACAGGATAAAAAGATTTGGGATGATATATCAGAGCTGTTGGTTACGTACTCATCCATGAAAATATGAAAAATAGAGGCATTTATGGCTGAGGTTTTTTTTTCCGAATAGCCCTTGTACACGAAGTGGTGAAAGGAAAAAAAAAAAAAACAAAAAAACCCCCACTGTCATTAAAAATTACTATACCTAGTAAAACTATCCCTGAAAAATGGAGAAACACTTTCCCAGATAAACAACAGCTGAGGGGATTCATCACCACTAGACCTGCTTTGTAAGAATTATTAAAGGGAGTCCTTCAAGTTGAGACAAGATATTATACAACAACACAAAGCATATGAAAACATAAAGATCTCTGGTAAAGGTAAATAAATAAGTCAATACTAAATCCTGTAATACTGTAATGGTGGTACATAAATCACTTTTCATACTATATATATAGTTCGAAAGAAAAAGCATAGAAATAATTATAAAATCATGTTAAAGGTTAAAATTTTAAAAGGTGTAATCTGTGACATCGGTAACAAACTGTTATCCCCATAAAGTGGGGGAAAGAAATGGAGTCGAGTTTTTTTAATGTGATTGAGGTTGTTTAAAAAATACTATAAGGTAATTTGTGTCATCTTCATTGTAACCGCAAACACAATAAACATCTATAGAAGCACACAGAAAATGAGAAAGGAATCAAAGCATGTCACTACACAAAAGCAATGAAACAAAGAAAAACAGCAAAAGGACAAAATAACTACAAAACTTATAGAAAACAATGAACAAAATCGTAAGTCAATCACTATCAGTAATTCCTTTAAATGTAAATAGATGAAACTTGCCAATCAAAAGAAACAGTGGCTAACTGGATAAAATAAACAACAAGATCCAATTATATGCATTTTAAAGAGACTCAGGGAATGCAGAGGCTGAATGCAAAAAGAGAGAAAAAGATATTCCATCACATGTCAACCAAAAGGGAGCAAAGATATCCATACTTATAGCAGACAAAATAAGACTTTAAGTCAAAAGTTGTTACAAAAGACAGACACTATGAAATGGGAAAAAAAAAAAAAAAAAAAAAAAAAAAAAAAAAAAAAAAAAAAAAAAAAAAAAAAAAAAAAAAAAAAAAAAAAAAAAAAAAAAAAAAAAAAAAAAAAAAAAAAAAAAAAAAAAAAAAAAAAAAAAAAAAAAAAAAAAAAAAAAAAAAAAAAAAAAAAAAAAAAAAAAAAAGGGTCAGTTCACCAGAAAGTTATATATGCATCTGACATTGGAACACCGAAATATATGAACTGACAGAATTAGAGGGAGAAACAGAACAGAACAGTAGTAGTACAAGATTTCAATACATCACTTTTAGTAATGGACAGATCAACTAAACACAAGTTCAGTAAGAGGACAGAGAACTTGAACACTATAAACCACCTGGACCTAAACCCATACAAATCATTCCAACAACAGCAGAATACACATTCTTCTGAAGCGCACACAGAACATCATCCATGATATATCACGTTAGATGACAAAATAAATTTTAACCAATTTAATAAGGTTGAAATCATACCAAGCATCTTTTCAGACCACAATGGAACAAAATAAGAAATGAGCAAAAGGAAAACAGGAAAACTCACAAGTATATGGAAATTAAACACATTTAAACAAACAGTCAAGGAAGAAATATAATAGAAAAATCTTCAAACAAATGAAAACAAACACACATGTACCAACTTACGGGATGAAGCAAAAGCAGCACTAAGAGGAAATTTCATAGTAGTAAATACATTAAAAAAGAAGAAAGCTCTCAGCCAACAACCTAATTTTATAACCCAAGGAACTATAAAAAGAAGTGTTAACCAAACCCAAAGTTAGAACAAAATTAGAGCAGAAATAAACAAAATAGAGAATAGCAAAGTAGGAAAAAAAAAAAATGAAATTGAGTTGATTTTTTTTTTTGAGTTGAGTTTTTGGAAAAAAAAAAAAAGTTGGGTTTTTTGAAAAGATCAAAAAAATTGACAAATCCTTAGATTAAGAAAGAAGACTCAATCAGAAATGAAAAAGGACACACAGAAATAAAAATCATCAAATGAGACTACTATGAACAATGATATATCAACAAACTGGATAACCTAGCAGAAATGCATAAATTTCTAGAAACCTTGAATCTATCAAGAATGAATCATGAATAAAAAAATCTGAACAAACACATAGCTAGAAAGGAAACTGACTTAATAATCAAAAACCTTCCATCACAGGTCCCAGGGCCAGATGGCTTCAATGGAGAATTCTACCAAACATTTAAGGAAGAATGAATACCAGTCCTTTTCAAAATTCATTATATGAGGCCAACATTACCTGATACCCAAAATCAGACAAAGGTACTACAAGAAAACTAGAGGCCAATATTCCTGATGATTACTGATGAAAAATTCCTCAATAAAATACTAGTAAACAGAATTTAACAGATTTATTTCTGGACTGCAAGGACAGTTCAACATACAAAATGCAATCAATGGGAATACACTACAATAATACAGTGAACAACAAAAGCCACACAACTATCTCAATGCAAAAAAGGCATTTGACAATATTCAAACCCATTCATGATAAAAACTCTCAAAAGACTAGGAATAGAAGGAAATTCCATCAACACAATGAAAAGCCATATATGAAAAGCTCACAGCTAACATACTCAATGGTAAAAAATGGAAAGATTTTGCTCTCAGATCAGGAACAAGGCAGGTATGCCCTATCTTGCCATTTCCTTTCAACATAGTACTGGAAATCCTAGCTAGAGCAATTGGGTAAGAAAAAAATAACAGGCATCCAAACTGTAAAGGAAGAAATAAAATCTTTGTTCACAGATGACATGATCTTATATGTAGAAATCCCTAAAGATTGCACAAAAAAACTGTTAGAACCAATCAACAAAGTCAGCAAAGTTGAAGGATACAAAACAAAATCAGTGCATCTCTATATGCTAATAATGAACAATTCTAAAAGGAAATTAAGAAACAATCCCATTTACAACATTAAAAAGAGTAAAATACTTACGAATAGATTTAACAAGGTGAGATATTTATACACTGAAAAGTATAAAACAATATTGAAAGAAATTATAAATAAATGGAAAAACATCCCATGCTCATTGATTGTAAGAGTTAATACTATTAACAAATCCTTAATAACCAAATCAATCTACAGAGTCAATGCAATTGTTACCAAATTCCCAATGGCATTTTTCACAGAAACAGGAAGAAACCACCCTAAACTTTATATGGAATATCAAAGGAACCCAAACAGCCAAAACAGTCTTGAGAAAGCAAACCAAAGATGAGGCCTTACATTTCCTGATTACAAAACATAACAAAGCTACAGTAATCAAAACTATATAGTACTGACGTAAAGACAGAATCATGACCAATCAAATGGAACAGAGAACCTGGAAATAAACCTTAACATAAATAGTCAAATCATCTTCAACAAGGGTGCCAAGGCTACACAATGAAAAACAGTAGAGAGAGAATTATTGTACAACAGTGTAAATATATTTAACATTACTGAATTTATACTAAAAAGTGGTTAAGATGGTAAATTATATGTGTATAATTTAACATTTATCACAATGTTAAAAACATCAGCCTTATTAAAAAAAGAATTCCTAATATCAATATGAAGCATGATTTTAAGCTGTTAAAAAATTTCAACAAACTCGTCAAGCCTTTCTGCATGGCTTATGATGATGATAAATTAGTGGATTCTATCAACCATAATGGTGGTGGTCAACATATGATAGCTAGGCACAGATCTTTCAAATTCTACTGCCTTAAAAATCTAGTCACTTCCCTACAAATAACTGATTGAACCAGTTTTAGAATGTTCTAAGTTTGTAATATTTGCTTTTCATGCTGTACTTTCCTACTTACACATATCAGCAAACTGTTTACAATCAGTAAGTCTTTTATCAAGGAAATTATTCAGATATGGAGTACCAGATACAGGATATTAAAAATAGCAGACCTTTATTTAAATAGTGAATGTTTCAAAGAGTAAGACTTTCTATGTGGTTGAGAATACTTTGTCAAGAAAATAAAATGAGATCAGTGATTCTACCAGGATTATTTGATATGACAAAAACATAAGGGTATTTTATAATTTTTAGTCTAATGAAAATACTGTACTTCTAAATCATTTCTTATATCAAGAATTTACTATGCTAAAAGGCAAGATAATGACATTTTTGCTAAAGCATCGTAAGTCTAAAATTAAATTCTTTTTTTCCTTTAAAGAGATTTACGAATGTGAAAAGGATAAGGTCATGATGGTCTTTGGTATGTTAAGAGAATTTCTGTACCAGTTTTAATAGCAAATTGGCTCTGGAACATACCATACAGAAGAATAAAAACAGATACTTCCTACAATGATAAAAATGAGTTAGCATGACAGGCTGGTTCCTTTCCCCGAGATCACCTCCAGAAAAACTACAGAGGGAATCCCCCATCCATCACAAAATGGCAAAAGCTGTGAAAAGCCCTGAGTTGAGACGGGGGTTTAGATTCGTTGAACAGGTGTGAGAAGTGGTGGCTGTGGCCCAGAGCAGAAAAAGAATGTTAAGGTTGGCTTCTGCTTCTTCCCCAGCACTGGTTTCAACAAATTTTCCTTTCCCAACAGCTGCAGCAACTCAGACCTCTATTCCTGTGTCATCAAGAGTAAAACCTGGGCTGTGTGTGAAGCCCTTAGGAAAACAGGTACTAACTGGGCAGTTGTTTTTACTTCCTTCTCCTGCCAAACCTCCAGGGCTGGAGAATGATAATCTAAGGGACCGGGATGCACAGTGGGATCTGGGCAAGGAAAGCTTCATCTGTATATACTGTACTCCCCATCTCTTGCATTACTGCTTGAGCTCTGCCTTTTGTCAGATCAGCAGTAGCATTAAATTCTCATAGGAGTGCAAACCCTATTGTGAACTGCGCATGCAAGGGATCTAGGTTGCATGCTCTTTATGAGAATCTAATGCCTGATGATCTGAGGTGGAGCTGAGGCAGTGATGCTAGCACTGGAGAGTGGCTGCAACTACAGATTAACATTAACAGAGAGGTTTGACCTTACAGAGACTATAATAAATCAATTGCTTGCAGACTCATATTAAAACCCAAGCTCAGGGCTGCCACTAATTCTGCATTATGGTGAATTATATAATTATTTCATTATATATTACAATGTAATACTAATAAAAATAAAGTACACAATAAATGTAATGCACTTGAATTATCCTGAAACCATCACCTCCTACCCCTAGTCTATGGAAAAACTGTCTTCCACAAAACTGGTCCCTGGTGCCAAAACAGCTGGGGACTGCTGATCTAAGGAGTGCATCTTCTCTTAATACTACTTATCTCTGGAGGGCAAAGGAATTTCTGATTCCTCTGAAATTCTGCTCTGACCAGTTACTTTGTGGGATGAGTGACTGAGGTCTCCCACTTTAGAACTCATGCACTGCCATCCCTTGCATTCATGGGACCTAACAGGGATTGAGGTTTGGTCTCCCATTATACAGTGTTTGCCAGAGAAGTGGACAGCCCAAGGGGAAAAATAAGCTCATAGCTGGAGAAACAACTCAATGAACACAACTATTTCAAAGGGAAAAACAATACATTTGATCAGAAATTCTATCAGAAGAAGGTATTTCACAATAGATAATCCAGTAATTTTAAATTAGCCAAATAAATATTCTGAAGAAGATACTAGCAACACAAAACCTGAATATAAGATATAAAAAAGAACCAAAGAGAAATATTAGATATAAAACCTAAAGTATCTAAATAAAGAACTCAATAGATGGGATAAATGGCAGAATGACTATATCTGAGAAATAAATTAACATATTCCTAATTTTTAAGATTGAGGAAACCTAGAAGCAGCATCAAAGGATAATTAATAAAGAAGATTAGAGAGGACAAAAATATATTTTATTTTTGGAATTAAAAAAGAATCTTAGATTGAAAAGGTCAGACCCAAAATAGTGAAATTTAAGATTATCAAAGACAAAATATTATTAAAGCTTAGAGAAAGAGCAGAACACAAAGTAAGACTTAGGTAGGCATCATATTTTCTAAATCAATAACAGATGCAAAAGAAGACAAAGGAATAGTGACTGATTACAGAGTATTTAGGGAAATGATTTAGAACCTAGAATATTATATCCAGTCATTCATATCCAAAGTTGTTATCAAAATAATTAGAAGTATTTAGATATTTTACAACATTAACAGCCATACTGAGAAGTGTTGGATGAAATATTTAAATAAGAGGCATATCCACAGGATGTTACAAGAAATATATGTAAAGATGGTCAAATACATACCTTAGTAAAGACTTGCTGTCTTAGAGAAGATAAAAAAGAAAACTGTTTATCTCAATCCAGAATTAAAAGTCTCTAAATATTCTGATGGGGTTTGTGTAAGGGAAGAGGGATAAGACCAAAAGATAAGAGACTTTGCCAAAGTTCTAATCTTACTAGTGGGGAATTATAAATTCTATTTTTTTTAGAAAAGCAAAAAAGGATTAAAAACATCAAAAGCTAGAACAAAAAAAAACCTTAAAGAAATAAAAACTGTATCAATCTATTCTTCCAAATATATTGATAATTACAATAAATGTAAATGAACTAAAGTCAACAGGTGAAACTCAAAGGTAGACACATTGGATTTAAAAGATTTTATAAGAAATAAAGTTTAAGATCAGATAAAGGCTGGAAGTAAAAGAATGTAAAATCTGGCAAATGCTAGCAAATCTAGTGACACTACATTAGTATCAGATAAAGTAGATTTTAAGAAAAAAAGCACTTTTAGAAATGGAGAGGGTTACTAAGAAGGATAAAATGTTCAATCAAGACAGAGCAATTTTAAACATGTCCTAATAAAATAGTCTCTAAATGTATATAGCATAAACAGGAACAATCAGGAAAAACTGTATAAATAATACTGACTCTATATTGAGCCAATAACTAGAGATTCTACCTATACAGACCCACTAATTAGAGATTCCCATAGATTATATGCTAGGTCAGAAAGCCTCAACTCAAAAAATAGATCTCACCAGTCCATGAAATTTGACAACATATTTAAGATAGAATGTTACTAAGAAATATAAGTTAAAAAGTCACATTTTTGGAATACAAAAACATATTAAATAATTCACAGTATTAAAAAGTTTATAATGAAAATGTAAAAATATGTAAAATTGAATGATAATGAAAATACTATACATAAAAAGCTGTGGGATAAGAAAAAGTGCTGCTTCAAGGTAAATTTATTAGGTACCTAGGTCACATGAAAAGACTTACTTATACTCTGAGAGGGCTTTCTCAAATGCAGACAAAGCAACATCTAACTCCATGATGTCACTGCTTTTCTTTTCTTTTAGACACCAAATATGTACACAGTCGGAAATATCTAGAACATTAAGATAAGTCAACTTAGTATACTGATTATCAATAATTTGGATCTCCATCAAGGGTTCTGAAATTTAACAAAAATCATCCCATCAAATTGCTAAATACAGCTACCACTGAAGCAGCATATGGGAGGAGACATACTTCTCTATCCCAGTTCAGTCTTACAGACCAAGACCAGGCCACACCGTCATTCTGCCTTCTTGGTTCTCCCATAACTGCTGAAGCAACCTGAAGAACTACTACCTTTCAATTACTAAGCTGTGCCTTTATTTAATAGTTGGCTGTTATCCAACACTGATGATACAGCTGTTCTTTGTCAACCATATTTTCTTAATTTTAATCTACCTAATAAGGCCACTTCTAGAATAAAGGTTACTGTATTGATTTAGATAGTTGTAGTAATATATAGTAAGAGATTAACAAAACTACAGTACATTCATGAATGAAATATTATTCATTAAGGAAAATGGTATTGGAGAATACTTAGAATATGGTAAGATATGATAAGGATATGATCCCATACAGGGTGAGAAAAGCTCAGTGAAGGGATTAAAGAATACAGACAAAAAAACATGGTGGTTATTTTGGGGATATGGAATTATAGATGATTTTTATCTTTTCCATACTTTCTAAATTTTCTAAAACATTTTTATAACAAGAAATATATATAACTTCTATTTTAAAAGTACTGAAGAGAAAATGCTTTCTTTTATCTGAAACATTTTTCAATAAACTTTTTGTTAATGAAAATGATGCAAAATAGACGAATCTGAGAAATGTTATGCTAAATGAAAGAAGCCTTATACAAAAGTACATACTGTATGATGTATGAAAAGAGATATTCTATATGAAAAATTAAAATAGATTAATGGATAGGTGATAAAGCAAACAGAGTAAAATTTAATAGTAAAATCTGGGTGGTGGGTATATAAATACACTTGTATATTGTAAAATTCTCTCACCTTTGTTGCATGCTGAAAATTTTCATGATACATGTCAGAGAAAAAGTTACTCCAAAGGCGCATATTTTCAATTTTTTTAAAGTGGCAATTTTATACACTTAAAATTTGGTACTTTAACAAATTAAGTAGTTTGAAGTAAAATTCTTGAATGACTGTCAAAGCATTCTGTACCTGAGTCTATGTCTTCACTTCTTGATTTCTTCCTTTTGCCAGGAAACATTTTCTTTTTCTGAGTTTTCTACAAAAAACACAGCAAAGAATTTTACTGGAGAAGTTTTCTTTCTCTTAAAAGGATTAAGACAGTATTATCAAACACTGCATGTTAGTGTTTTAGCTATAATTCTTATTTACTTTTTTTTTATTTACTTCTAAATTAATACAAGGAAACACTGAGAAAAATGAAACTATCTCAAAATAAAAATCAAATAAAACTTTCAACTGGCTTTTAACAATGACTGCCTTGGAGGAAGCTGAACCTTTATTATTTAAAATAATGTGTGGGAGGAGAGGGTGGGAGAGGAGGGGGGAAGCTAAATATAAGGTGATGGAAAGAGAAGTCACATTAGGGGGTGAACTTATACAAGTTGCCAATGCACTGTAGAATTGTATGCCTGAAACCTATGTAATCCTTGCGAAGAGATGTCACCCCAATAAGTCTAACAATAAAAATGAATTAAAAAAATAACAAATAAAAAATAAAAAAATAAAATAATGCGTGGAATCAGCTCAATTTCCAACCTACGACGGAATAACAGTTCTGAACAAGCTCTCTTGCCATAAACAACCATAATAAAATGGAGTGAGGGTTGGCAATTTTATTTAGGTATTGGACAACAGGCAAAACAAGACTAGGGAACTCAGAAAGTGAACCCTGAGAATGCCCCCACCCCCCACTCACGCCTGGAAACAGCTTCCAGACAGCAGCAGGGCAAGCTAAGTCCAAACAGAGCATGGTCATCCTACTTCACGGAGCAGCTAAAGCACTTGGAACAACTGCTTAGGGGAGAGCAGCAGAAGTCCGAGTGGGGGTTCTCTGAAAGTCCCTGAGTGAGTGTTCCACATGTGTGGAGTGAGACTACTTTAAGTTTACCAGAAAGTGGCTGTCATGAGATTAAAAACATTACAGGTAATAGAGGACGAGCAATGCTGAGGGGATTAGATGCAGAAAACGCAGAGAACTCACTGAAACTATTATAGTTAACACCCATCTATCCAGCTCAGCTAGCAGAAAGACTAACTTAGAGGTGAGAACCACTCTCTAGAGCATGCAGTCTCAAACAGGGTGATACGATTCCCAAGAGGTCAAAAACTGATTCGGGGGCGGGGGGGGGGGGCAGAAAAAAAAACCTTAGATGTTACAATGGTTGTAACCCTCCAAAGGATACAAGTATGTAAACAGATATGCGGTATACTTGTGGTATTAAAATTAATTGTTGGGGGGGAACAGGATGAAAAACTGTCTAAAAAGGGTTCGTAAAGAAGGCAGTAATGAAAAAGGAGAGAGAAACACTGCCCTAGAGCAGGCATGTTCAACCTGTGGCTCATGACAGCTCTAAACGCCGCCCTACACAAATTCTTAAAACATTATGAGATCTTTTTGTGACTTTTTGTTTTAGCTCATCAACTGTTAGTGTGATCTAAGACAATGCTTCTTACAAAGTTTCCCAGGAAAGCCAAAAGGTTGGATACCATTGCCCTAGAGGAAGGCCTACTTTATTATAAAGCCATCCTAACAAAGCCTAAAACCAATCGCTGACCAGATTCACCAGAGAGAGAGACTCGAGGTCAAGGCAAGCAGAATTCTAACAGGATCCCAATGACTCATAGTATAACTTCCTCCGCATGCGTATGGATAGCACCCGTGAATATGATGGGATAGCCGCTCCCTTGATTAGGTTACATTAGACTCTCCATTAATAGGAACTCCAGCAACCGGTAAAATCTTGAGATTTCACTGGTTACTTTGAGTTCTGGTTAATGAAGAGTCTACTTATATTTATCCAGCATCTACCAACCCCCATGGGTGCTGGGTAACTGAGAGTCTACTGCTTAAGACTCCATGCAGCTGAATGGAGAGAGATTTTCTGGCTTGCTCTCGACAGCAGTGCCCAACCTTTTGGTTTCCCTGGGGCACACTGGAAGAACTGTATTGGGCCACACATAAAACACACTATACACTAACACTAACAATAGTGGATGAGCTAAAAAAAAAAAGTTTGCAAAAAGAAAATCTCATAATATTTTAAGAATTTGTGTTGGGTCACATTCCAAGCCATCCTGGGGCACAGGTTATGACGACTCTAGGACCTAAGAGCAGCCTCTAGGAGCTGAGAGTAACTCCCAGCTTCAACCAGAGAGAAAACAAGAAACTCAGACCTACAATAGCAAGGAATCGAACTCTAACAACTTGGAAGATCTCAGGCAAGATCTTGAGTCTCAGATGACCTTGATTTCAGCCTTGTGAGACCATGAGCAGAGAATCCAGCTAAGCTAATCTAGCCTGGACTTCTGACCTACTGAAACTATCAGATACAGATGTATATTGTTTTAAGTCACATAGTTTGTGGTAATGTATTATGCAGCAATTGAAAACTAATACAGAGGTTGAATCCCACTGAATTAGAGAGGCTTGGAAATATCTTAGGTTTTTCACAAGTTAACCCTAACAAAGGATAAAATCAAATTCAAGATGGTCAGCCATTAATCAAGCTACCTATTAGAATAAAAGTCAACATTCAAAAGTTTAACAGAATTCTGACTCTCAACAATCTACCAACAACAATGTCCAATACACAATAAAAACTTACTAGATTTAAAATGTCATACAAAAAAAGTGACCCATAGTCAAGGCAGAAAAGGTACTCAAACAAAACTGACCTTGAGATAGTGCAGATACCTGATTTAGGAAACCAAGACTTTAAAGCAGCTATCATAAATATGTGCAAAATAGTAAAGGAAATGATGGTCTTAAGTGATTAGACAGGGAATCTCAGTAGAAACTACACACACACACACACACACACACACACACACACACACAAATTCTAGAACTAAAAAGAAAAAGTCATTAGGTGGTTGTTTAGCTTCTTGTGGCTGCTGTAATATATTACCACAGCTTGGTGGCTGAAAAAAACAAGAGAAGTCTATTCTTCAACAGTTCTGGAGTCAGAAGTCTGAAATCAATTTCAAGGAGCCAAAATCAAGGTGCTGGCATGTAACATATTAAAAGCTTGATTAAAAGATATTTTATGTTAAGAATCTTAGAACACCTATAACCAAGAAATCTTATTGTAGCAATTTTGCCCCCTAAGGAAATAATCAAATGTATAACGTAAAGACTTAGCTAGAAATTCATCAAAGCACTTAAAATTGTTTAAATTGCAACCACTCATTATTAAGAGATGAACTAAACTATGAATGAAGTATCATGCACTCATTAAAATACTACAGAATAATATTTGACAAGAACGTGGTCCCACTTAGGGTGAGAAAAGCTCAGTAAAAGGACTGAAGAATATAGATCAAAAAACATGGTGATTACTTTTGAGTGATGGAACTGTAGGTGATTTGATCTTCCTTTCCATACCTTCTAAATATCCTAAAATAAACATTTTTATAATAAAATTAAAAAAAAAAAAAAGAAACAAAGAGAAAACGCTTTATTTTCTGCCTAAACATTTTTCAATCAACTTTTTCTTTTCTCTCCAAGGGGATGTCCACCCCTCCCTTACCAGTTGACTTCTTGTTGCCAGGGTCTCTTTTTCAGCAGTGAACTTGGCACTAAGAGGTCCTATCATCGTTTTAGGAGTGCCCAATGCAGCCGATTTCTCTGGAAGTTCTGAAGATGCTGTAGCTGGAATAGCTTCCTGTTGTTGTGTACTTATTTTCTGCGCTGGTTTACTTTTTATTACTATATTACTTTCTTCAGTGCTTTCAGAGTCATCACTAATGGGCTTGAGTTTCCTTCTTGGCTATGTCAAGAAAAACAGCATTAATGATTTAAAAAATACAAATGCTTATTATTCTTATTGTAACAAAGTCCACATTTCTAATTTTTACACTTCAAGACTGAACATAACAGGGAGATAACGACATGATTAGTGGATAGGATGGGAAACCTAGATTTAAAAAATCTTCAATTAAATATTCCCAACAAATCGCTCTGCCTTTGTAAATCACAATCTAAATACATTACATTAATGCTAAAATTGACAAGGTACACAGACATATGCAATACATTATGAAGAACAATTCATATATAACAATATTTCATTTTATTTAAAAGTAGCTTCTAAAACATAATACTCTTTCTCAATGAAAAATGTTGCTACAGAACATTTTTTTCTATTTGCATCCAATCTAAACAGGCTATGAAATATCTTACAAATTATGGTAGAAGAAAGAAAACTCCTACATACCTTTTCTGCACTAATTTTTACAGATTCATTTTCACTTTCTTCAATTTCAGAAGTGTCTGAACTGTACCAAAGAACAAGCCATCAATATCTTGTATATATTTCATTTTTATTCACATCTTCTAGACGTTCCTTGTCCAACAGGACAATGAGCTCAATTTAATGAGACTTCCCAGTTGTGATGGGCAGATGCCACCTTCCCAGATTCAGTGGTCATCTTTCACATCTTCCCATACCCGGCCACATCGGTGCATCCCTGGGAGGCAAGTACTGTTAAGTGTCCCTTTACTTCAACATCTCGTGGCCATGTCTGAGAATAGCACCTTCCTCAAGTTACCATTCCCAGGTTTATGTGCTATCATTTGTACAATCAGAAAAGCTAATCCATTAATCCCATCACTAGGTGATATAAAAAGGAATACCTTCTTTTGTCCTTTGAAATGGAAAAAGCAACCCTAAACTTCTGATGATGAGAGTTCTTTCATTATTTCATTCAGTTCAATAACAAACGTTTCACATCAACTTCAAAATGCAAAGTACAGTGAATAAAATTACTTTAAAATTGAAGATCCTTCCTTTAGCAGGTTCACTGTCTAGTAGGAAGACCAAAGAAAATGTCCTTAGTGAGCAGTGGACAGAGAAGATGTGGATATATGGCTTGGGAGACTGGGAGACACATCATGGTTATGACACTTGGGTTGACTTTGAAGAGAAGGGTATTTAAAGGAGAAGGAAAACTGTACAAGAGCTGGCACGTTCAAGGGACTTGACACAGAGTACAGATAGAAAATGCTGGTAAAGAGAAAGTAACTAGGGAAGAGATCAATGGGTAAGACCAGGGAGGCAGCACGGCAGCCCTAGAGCTGTGCCGCTCAGATCTCTATACAGCTGGCCACCAGCCCACAGCCGCAGCCACCAGGCTCCGCCAGGGGGAATCTTCAGCCAGTGACGAAGCATGGTGAGAAGTGTCAGGACCTGGTCATTCTACTCAATATAAGACTGCACTAAAAGGCGATCTTTTCTCCAGAGCTCCCTAGTGTGCTGGTCCGAACTGCCAGAGCTTCCACTGCAGTCTGAGGCCACCTCTGCCCAAACCTGACTCTTCCATCCTTAACTTACACAGATATTGCTAATAAATCTATTTGATTCTAAATCTGCCACCTCTGTATCTACCTTACCTGAGGAACTAAATTGGCACAGAAGCCTTCTGTGCCATGCATGAAGGCAATGGCAAGCCCCTAAAAGGTGCAATCTCACCCTCGTGAGACGTGCACTTTAGAAAGATCATGCTGGAAGCTGTATGGGTAAACAGAGGAGAGAGCACAATTCCGGAGACAAGGAGACCAGGCAGAATACACTGCAGGAGGAGCATCTAGTGCCTAAGCCACGGCAGCTGAGCAGAGGGATGGTAAGGAACGGAATGGATTCTTGAGGTAGTAACAGGATTGATCAATGCACAGAAGATAACAGGATGATTCCCAGTTTGTTTGTTTTTTTTTGGGTGACTGAATGACAGCAGGACCAATAACCTAGAGACTACCAAAGGAACTTGTTGATACTGGAGGGGGAGAAAAGGACTGAGCTTGGTTTTGCCTTTGTCGAGTCTGAGGTGTCTGTGGGCACCTAGGGAAATACAACCTATCTGCAGGACATCTTGGGCCTCAGGAGAAAGACTGGGTAGGAGAGAGACTGCGAACAGTGGCACATGGAGACTTAAAACCCTAACAGTAATAATGGGGGTGGGTGGAGAGAAAAGGCTAAGAGCAGAATCACCTACACAAAGAGGAGGAGGAGGGAGAGAATCTAGGAACAAAGGACTGAACAGCCCTGGTGAGATTTGGGGCCTGGATGCTGACACCCCCGAGTCCTGGGAAATGCTGCTGACTTCTCTCCCCAGCGCATGCCCTCTGCCCTGACCTTCCTTGTGTATCAATATGCAAACCTTGTGTAATTCATCCAATGTCTTTTGTTTGGACTTACCACACCACCAAAACCAAGATTACCGAAAGTGTCCACACTGTTAAATACAATGAATGTGTTCACTCCTTACCTTGCTTCTCAACTACACTTGATCCTTTTGACTGCCCCCACCCTGCCCCCCGCCCCACGTCCTCCTCCTGGTTTTCTTCTTTCGCCTCTAGTCACTATTCTCTACCTTGCAAGCTCCTTTTCCTCTACCTGGAGAGAAGACGACAGGTTTTCTTGAGGGTTTGAACACCAGTTTAGTCCTCTCCTCTGAGCTCCAGATCCATGTACACAACAGTCTCTTTAATATCTCCACACCAAATTCATGGTCGTCCTGTGAGAAGGGTGAGTCCATCTCCTTGTAACCCCTACCTTAGTCAATGGCACTATCAACAATCTATTTATACAAGCCAGAAAACTGGGAGTTATCTCTGACAGCACATCTCCCCACCCTCCTACATTCAACTCATCACTAAGCCCTGCTGATCAGCTTCCTATTTCTGAAACCCATCCACTTACCACCATGTCTGTCACATTACCCTAGTCTCCCTGTCCCACTCTATTGAAATAGCTTTGAAACTGGTCTCTCCATTCCATTCTTGCCTCTCTCAAATCCATTCTCCACACTTCAGCCATAATGATCATTTTTAAATTGAGACCTGCCCATGTCATCTTTGCTTAAAATTCTTCAACTGCTTAAGATAATGACAAAACTCCTTACCAAATTTATCAGATAAGTTTAGGTATGGCTACAAATGGTAGAAATGACATTCCCAGATGGCTTAAACAAGATACTTTATTTCCCTCTCAACAAAACTCCAGACAATTCAGGGCTAGTATAGCAGCCCCACCATCATCAGAGACCCTTCTATCTTACTGTTCCAGTGTCTTAGTACACTGCCTCATGGTCCAAGATGGTTTCAACCTTCAGCTGTCACATTCCATTCCAACCACAAGGAAAGAGGAAGGAGCAAAGAAGGGCAAACTTTTTCCAATGATGACACTTTCAGAAGTTGTAGTACCTCTTTGGCTAAAATTTTATCATATAGACACCTCAGCTGCAAGAGAAGCTAGGAAATACATTCTTTATTCTGACAGCCATGGACTCAACTAAAACCAAACATTCTATCACTAAGGAAGAGGGGAAGACATTGGGGTAGAACTAGCAACCTCTACTAACAATGACATTCAAAGTAATTACCATCTGGCAGTGTGTTACCCCTCTTTTTTACACTGGGGCACATCAGATTTCAGTCCCATAGACTCACCATGCCTCTTCCCACAACAGTGCCTTTATATGCTTATTAAGTGTATAGAGTATACACTCATTCCTATTAATTTCATATGGAATGTTCCTCACCTCACCCCTCACTAACCAAATTCCTACTCACAGCATCATGCCCTTCCCATGTGATTTGTCAGTGATTCTTCATTAATGTCTACTGCTCCATAAGCTCCATGAGGAAAAGAATTATGTCTATTTTGAGTTATTATTGTAAGCCCAGAGCCTAAGACAGTGCCTGGTACCTAGTCGATGCTTAATAAATGCTTGTTGAAAAAAAAAATACCACTGTTAATAAAATACCATTTGAAAGTTTACTATATGCCAACATGTTTTAAAAGCCTAAAAGGATAAATTCATCTTAAAGCAATCATATAAAGTAGGCTGTACTATCCTGCTTTCCAGATGAAGGGACATGGAAGTAAATGTTTAACCACTATGCCATATACTTGAAATAAAATAAGGGGGTGCCAAAAAATTTTATACAGTTTATAAAAGGAAAAAACTGTATATAATACTCAATACATACCAGTAACAAAGGATGAATACAAATCACATTTGACTTCTGCAATTACACGAGGTGCTCAAAGTGGTTAACATTAGTTTTTATGTAATACTTAGACAACATCGCTTAAAATTTGCATACATTTTTTGGGCACCCTTGGTACTGAATGTCACCTGTAGTAGAAAATTTTAAAAAGAAGAAAAATGTTGGGTCTATGCCTTACAGCTTACAAAAGAATAGAAAGGATCAAGGATTTCAATATAAAAATAAATCATAAAAGTTCTATGAAAGAAAATTATTAACTATAAATCAAAATCCCTAAACCCTAAAAGGAAAGTGATAAATGTATCAGTGCATCTATAAAAAATAAAAAATATTTCTGTATGGCAAAAAATAAATAAAAAACACACCATTTGTCAAAAGATAGACGGACAAACTAATAAAAAAAATCTTATTAAGTAGGGTCAATTTCAATAATGTTTAAATTTAGTCATAGAATTCAAGAAGAAAATGACCAACATCTACCAAAAAAAAAAAAAAAGAAAAGAAAAGGATATAGAGTACTGAAAGAGAAATTCAAGAGCTTTTAAACACATGAAGAGATGCTGCTCAACACAATCTTAAGAAAAACACAAAACAGTACTACATTGAGATAGATCAAGTGTTACCTAGTCAGTAACCTTAGCAAAAATCCAAGTTTGACAGTAACTATAAAAATTAACACACATTTTATTTGTGTGTCATTACAGGATTTCCTGTAATGAATGTGTCCTAGAGATATCTAGGCTCGTGTATGACATGGCACTAGTACTGGGTTAGTGACTGACTACAGCACTTGATGACAGCAGAAAAGTGGTAACAACCCAACTGCCTGTCAATGTGGGATGAAGTACATAAACTAGCCATATGCTGGAATACTTGAAAAGTGAAAAGGAGAATGAGAGAGGTCCATATGTATCAATACTTAAAATTTCCAAGATATATGAGGCTGTCCAGAAAAAATCCAGACATTGTCAATATAATGAGAGTAGTTACAGGACTGGATACTTTCCAGACAGCTCTTACAATAAGTGAAAAAAGATAGGTAGCAAAGTATACTATCTTTTTCATATAAGAAAGGTTAAAACTATGTATTCTTTCTTTTACATGTACAAAAAATTGTGAAAGGACATATAAGAAATTAATCATGAAGGAGAGGGAAGAAGTGGGTGCAGGAGCTGGGTGATGGCAATGAAGAGACGAAGACTTTTTATTACAACCTTGTATTTTTAAACCATGTGAATGTGTTAACGTTCAAAAATTTCCTCTTTAAAAATTACATCCATCACTGTTTAAAATGAAGTACACACTTTTCTAAATACTTGGCTTTTATAATTATCTTCAGTAACAGAAACACTGGACTCTCTGTAAATCCTGTAAAACTCCCCTAAAGCTGATAATCTCAGAGACTTTCTAATTTAGATTTCTGCCTAAGTGGGATTTTTGTTTTAAAAATGCAGTTTTGCTACTTTCACAATATAATCAATAACTAGAACTGACTTAGTACCTAACAAAGGTCTTTAAGTCAAGAATTTGCTCATCAGTATTATAATTATTGAGGAGTTCTTCATTATATAATTTGTTCTCAAGTTGTCTCTAAGGAGTCAATTTTACATGATTTAACTGACCATCCCTCCACACAAATGTGTAAAACTCAAACAAATGCTCTTTAATGACAACACATCTGAAATACACAACATATTTGTAATTATTAGCCCATTTCTCCTGTTCTCACCTTGTACTAAAGAGCATCTCTTTTGTGATAATTTGTAAATTAAAGAAACCTCTGAAAAATCACCTACAATTCTATGCTCATAAAACCATTCCCTCCCCTCCTTTTTGTTCTGCCTTAAAGCTAAACCACCTTTACAGGCAATATTTTCTAGGATAATCAGGCATCAATTGTATTGTTTTGGTTATTAAATTAGACTTTACTCTTGAGGTATAATTTCCATATAATTTCCATATAACATTATATTAGTTTATGGGTACAATGTGATGATTCAGTATCTGTATATATTGCAAAATGATCAGCATGAGTCTAGTTAATATCTGCCATGACACAGTCACAAATTTTTTCTTGGCATGAGAAATTTTAAGATTACTCTCTTAGCAACTTTCAAATATACGGTACAATGTACAATACAGTATTATTAACTATAGTCACCATGCTAGACATTACATCCCATGGATTTACTTTTTTAGTAACTGGACATTTGTAGCTGTAATTATTATAAGTAATGTCAATTTTTGAAAAATTAAGTTTTTATGTACCAGTTTTCTTAAGGAAAAAAACATTAGTTGGCCCAAAACATCTGTTAAAAGCTTTAGTTTTATAACATTCTATCTTAAAGAGGTTCTCAGAAATCCCATTAACCATGAATAAATAATTGCTTGAAACATAACCATACCTGCTTTTTGCTTCTTTTTCTTGAGGAGTTGAAAGGATATATGACCTACAGTGTTTGGAGAGTTCGACTTCATCAGTATATATAGCAGTGCTGTGTAAAGGAGGCTCTACAAAGAGATTTTTTTTTAAAAAAAGTGCAACTTCAAAAGTCTGCCTGGGCAGGTTTAATTTGTTCTTTTTCAACGAAGTAAAGCAATCTTTGTTTAAATGGCTAACAAAAATCAAAATCAATTATACAACCTACTTTCCAAATGTTTCTGATTGCATACCTCAACAATGTAAAACATAAACCATTTTACTAATACATACATGGATATTTATCAATTATAATCTGTATCACTGTACTTACATTAGATAAGAGACAAAATTAGGAAGTCTGTTAAGTAAACATTATGTTACAGTATACATACCTTAAAACCTCACTTTTAAGTACTGTTCCTTGCTTCATAATACTCCTTTCCATATATGCCCAAGTTTCTCCCATGGAAAGCACACTGGGGTTGCACTTAAATCCGACCCACATTTTACCAAGTAAGCCTTGACCTGGGGTGTGAACATGACCAGCCCCCAAGGCCTCTGATCTCGGCCAACTTTTGCTCAGGGTGTGTCCATCTGAAGTTTTAACTTCCCTCTCACACACACACACACACACACGCACTCTTACACACACACACACACACACACACGCACGCACACACACACGCGCGCGCGCGCGCACACACACACAGCAGACATCAGTCAGCCAGGGTGAAATCACAGTGGAATCAAACTGAACCTTTATTTTACCTTTAGTTTTCTCAAAGGAAATGGCAAGAGGCATCTTGGGTGAGACCTGACTCAATGCCTGAGGTAAGAAAGTGGCTTCTCAGTACAAGACTCTGAGGCCACTGCCAAGGAGCTTGGAAACGAAACAAGTAAACATGTGAATGTATGAAGTATCTCTAGCCAAGTGAGCCAGACAGGAACTTTTCTAGAATTTGGCTGCCTGGTAACTAGGGTTCCAAGTTCTGTTGGGCTCTATGATCAAAAATTAGGTCATTGCCTGAATCTCCCCACCTGCGCATCTTCCTCTCAGACAAGACCTCTGTAAGACCTATCTGTGTTACCTCACATCTTTCACCCCACGCCAAGTTTACGCACAGGTACGGCAACTCAGGAAACACCACAGCTCCGGGGATGCCTGAGTGCAGCCGGGGTACTGGCTTTGAAGAGCCAGTGCTGGGTTCTGGCCTGGTGATGTGACCCTGGGACAAACATGTGCTCTCAGAACCTGCCTAGCTTCTCCATCTGCACAATGTGGCTTGTTCTAACATCTTCATAGGCTGTCATTAAACCTACATACACCTGCAGTGCCTAAAATACCTGGGCTAGAGTCACGTGAACTCAGGCACAGATAAAACAATGGTGCAATTACAAGAGAGCTGGGAAGAGCACAGGTCACAGTGCCCAAAAGCTGGTCTTTTATGGCATCTAGGTACTCTCACTGCCCCACCTGCCTCTGTTCAAAGAAAGTTGAAATAAACTGAAATTCCGATATCGTTACTTCTGGCATAAAACCTTGTAGTAGCTGCTTTAATACTTAGTTTTGGGGTCAAGCACCTCATTCCTATGTGCCAGGCAGTCCCACAGAGGCTGCCAGCACGCCTGATTCCACATCATGCATCTCTGTAGGTGCCCCTTCCCTCCAGCCTGGACAAAATAAGTGACAGAGTTTTTAGGAATAAAATAAGACAATACGTTGGGGTACCATTTCTAACACTGAAATATGAAAAGTTAATGACTGCCAGCTCCCTCTGTCTCTTTCCTGACCCGATGGAGCACGATATGGAAGGCCACTGCATTAACTATAAAATCTAAGTCTTGGAGTGCCTGGTGTACTCCTGCGACTCTATTCCCTTACAAAGTGCCTAGCACACTCTATTTGTGAATGAATGGCCCTTTGGGGGGGGGGGGTTCCAGTCCTCTCTCACTTCCTGTCCTCTCTACTTGACTCTGCACTGCTAGAGCCTTTAACTAACATAAAAAGTTAACTTGAATAAAGATAAAAGAAAAGGGGACCAAATGACCTTGGTGGAAAGACACAGAAAGGAGATGCTGGGAGGAGGACAATGCTACTTGCTCAGGGAAGAGGGGTAACAGAAGAGACCTCGGCACACTGGGTTGGGCTTAGGGCAGGAGAGGAGAGCTTGGGGGAAGGAAGGTAGGTGGCCAGAAGTGGTGGAGTTGAATTGCTGCAAGGGAATGCTGGTTAAGAGCCAAACAATCATTTCTTACTGATCAAATTTTAGCATGACAATGCAAATTTAAACTGTTTTCAAATAATTAGCTGCTTATGTAATGAACATTATAAACTACACAAAGTTAGCAGTACACTTTGTATTGCCCCTAACTAGGTAAAGGGATTTATTTATGCCACTATTGTGAATAACAAGGAAAAAAGAGAAATAGATCAATTCTTGAATCTCCATATGTAACCAGTCATACAAATGGACTCCTAGAACTCAACAATAAAAGGATCAACAGCCCAATTTAAAATGGATAAAGTATTTAAATAGGCATGTCTTCAAAGAAGATATACAAATGGTTAATAAGCATAGGAAAAGATGCTTAGCCTCACTGGTCATTAGGAACTACAACTCAAAAACACAATGAAATACTTCCCATCCATTAGAATGGTTATTAATAAAAAAAAAAAATTTTTTTTTAGTTGAAAAGAAATTAAAAATCAACAAGTGAGGATGTAGAAAAAGTGAAACTGTGCCTTGCTAGTGGGAATGTAAAATGGTATAGCCACTGTGGAAAATGACACGGTGAGTCTTCAAAAAAATTGCACACACTATTATATGACTCAACATTCCACTCTGGGTATATATACCTAAAAGAAGTAAAAGCAGGAACTCAAACAGATATTTGTACACTCATGTTCAAAGCAGCATTGTTCACAACAGTCAAAAGGTAGATGCACCCTAAATGTCCACTGACAGAGGAATGGAGATTCATATATATGAGGTCTGACAATTACGTTCACAAACTCATCCTAGAAAAAGTGTTATATACCTCATTGGTCACCTTCGAAGTACTCCCCTTGGGAAGCTATGCACCAACACCAGCACCGAGTCCACCCTTCAAAGCAATTTTGGAATGCTTTTCCTGGAATGGCCATCAGAGCTGTTGTCATATTACCCTTGATGTCCCGAATGTCATCAAAATGTTTCAGTATTTCCTTTATCTTCCAGCAAAGAAAAAAGTCACCGGGGGCCAGATCAGGTGAGTAGGGAGGGTGTTCCAATACAGTTACTTGTGTACTGGCTAAAAACTCCCTCACAGACAGTGCTGTGTGAGCTGGTGCACTGTCATGATGCAAGAGCCATGAGTTGTTGGAGAAAAGTTCAGGTCTATTTTGTCTAACTTTTTCACACAGCCTTTTCAGCACTTCCAAATAGTAAACTTGGTTGAATGTTTGTCCAGTTGGTAAAAATTCGTAATGTACAATCCCTTGGATATCAAAAAAGGTTAGTAATATCGTTTTGACTCCCGATTTGGACTGATGGAATTTTTTTGGTCGAGAATTGGCTGACTTCCATTGTGTACTTTGACACTTTGTTTCAGGGTCATATTGATACATCCATGTTTCATCACAAGTTACAACATGGCCCAAAACATTGTCTTGCCTCTCCAAAAGGTCTTGGCAAACTTCAATGCTTCTTTGCTTCTGTTCATTGGTGAGCTCCTTCGGGACCATTTCTTTGCACACACCTTTCTCATGCCAAGATTTTCAGTTAAGATTTTCCTGTTTCTCTATCAATGTTTACTGGTCTGCTATACTTCTGTCAGATGACAATTTTGATGCACAATTCCATTAATTTTTGCAGTGTTTTCATCAGTTCTGCTTGTTACTGACCACTCTGACTTCTCATCAGTGACACTTCCTCTCCCCTCAGAAATATGTTGAATCCATTTGTACACTGCTGTTTTCTTCATGGCATTATCTCCCTAAACTTGGACTAACATGTCCGTGATTTCTCTTCCAATCTTGCCAAGTTTAACAAGAAATGTTTGTTCCTTGCTCTAATTCAAGCTCTGACATTCTCACGACGGCACACAAAAACATGCAACAACAATAATGAACGCCACTCAGCAAGACACCGTCACCCATCAACCCGAACACAGCTGTGAGACAGACACACCAAAGTTATGAAACCTTACTGAGTTGTTTGTCCAGTGCTGCCATCATTAAGTGCACAGTAGCAAGTTCGGGAACTCAGCTGTCAGACCTTGTACAATATTATATTTGTTTCAGGTATACCATATAGTGATTAAACATTTATGTAATTTATCAAGTGATCACCCCAATTATGGTTATACAGTTTTGTGACTATACTAAAACACCACTGAACTGTACACTTTAAATGGGTGAATTTTAAGGTGAGTTACATCTTAATTTTTAAATTATGTGATTTCTTTTAGATTCAGATTTCTTTAAGTAATTAAAACAATGTTATCAAATCATAATAAAAGATATGTTCTGGCAATGATTACTTTTCATTTTATAAAATGTACACAATTTTAACAAAAATTAGACTGAAAAAGATACCAAATTGAAAATATGTGAGAGGGTATATGTTTTCAAAATTGCGTTAAAACTTATTCCAACAAAAATACCTGATCACTGCTATTCTAAATGAGGGGGCACCTGGCACTTTCTGTATCATTTTTGGCCTCTGAAGGGGGTCAGTGACAGAGACAGAAGCAGTTCCGCATGGACAACTCATACTCCTGGTCAACTAGGTGCTCCAAGGGGCACAGATGAACCTCTCCCACTGGCTCCCCTGAAGCATCCTTTGCCTCAGTGTGTTTACAAAAAGGGAAAATTACCCCCCTTCTTCTCCCTTACTGAATGACTCTATGGGTGGTACAGAATGAGAAATATATTTTATATTCTTGTTACAGGTATTACAAAGGTGTCCTAATATGACTGACTTATTAACAAATGCTACTAGAAGGGTTCCACTTTGATAATGTTGAATAGTTCTTAGTTCCAGTATAAAGTGATACAAATTCAAATTATCAAGAACTCCCCAAAACATTACATTGATATGCAGACAATCGATTTTTAGATTTGAAGGTATTTCTATATTTTTATTAATCACTATCCTAAATGTTGCTGCTTAAACTACTTTAAAAATTTTAGCATAAAGATTTAAAATACTAACCAAAGTTTTCATAAGGTTCTTCATCTTTTTCATTTTCATTCATGATGCCCATGCTTGAGCTATCAGAATTGTCAGGAAAATCAAATGTATCACTAGGCTTATGCTGTTGGCCAGCCTCCTAAAAGCAAATAAAGTCAAAGTTATTGAATTGGCTTTAACAAACAAGAACATCACAAAACTGATTTACTTAGCAAGGATACTCCTGCTATCCTGCTGCCTAAAGAAGTGATCCCTAACACATTTCTGGGGGGTGGGGGTGTGCCGAGGGAACACAGACTTCTTTGATAATATAAGGCAGAGGCTGGCAAAAATTTTTATAAAGGCCCAGAGAGTAAATACGTTAGGCTTTGCAGGCCACAGGTCTGTTTGCATGACTTGGCTCTGCCACTAGAGTGTGAAAGCATACAGTGACAGCGCAGAAAGAATGAGCATTGTTGTTCAATAAAAGTCTTAATTATGGACACTGAAACTTGAATTGCATACCATCTGCACATGTCGCGAGATATTTTCCTTTGATTTTATTTCAACCCTTTAAAAACATAAAAACTATTCTGAGCTCACAGGGCTATACAGAAAAAGGGGGCAGGCCAGATTTGGCCCACGGGCCATAGCTTGTCAACTCCTGATCTAGGAAAGACTATGGGCACTCTCCCCAGAAATATGCCCACATGCCTGAAAAGTCATCAGTGGTTTTGAGGATACACAGGGGCAAACACTCCTGATTGAAGGACAGGCACCAGCGTTTACAGTTCAATATATACTAACAAGCCCCGTGAGGTTTGCTGCCCCAAATCCTCATGGGAGGCAAAAACGTGTAGAAAGTGAAAACAGTTCCACAGTAACTCTGGAAAATGTGATAGGGTACCACTAAGGGATGAGGACATTCTGGAAACTATAAAGAAGATGGAATAAAACTGACAAATGAAACAAAACCTTTACCACTCACAGACCATCACTGAAAAATTACTCATGGGGTGTTTGGGGGCAGAAAGCCAAAGAAGTGGTGCAGACAGAGCCCCCACCCCTGCTCCAGCACACAGCTGCCTTCCAAGGGAGGGGGAGGGCGGGAGCACGAAGAAATCCATCCTAGGCACTCTGGACTTTGGGCTGAGGAGGGCTGGGAGCTGGGCTGCAGAGAGCAGAGAAACCCTTCCCACGTATGCTGGACTTCAGCCACTGGGGGCAGAGCTGAGGGAAATCCATCTAAAGAACAAGCAGATAATGGGAGAAGACAAGATGGCGACTGGAGAGGAGGTTCCTAAAGCCTCTCCCAGAAAACACAATTGAACGGCCGTCCAGGAGCCAAGAAAGAGGACCCTGAGTGACAAACCGGCTATTGAGAAATCCACAAATCACAAGTAAACACCTGAAGGCTGGCGAGAAGGGGGCGAGTCGGGGAGAGGGAAGGGAGCAGAGATGGACCACGGGGGATCAGGATGCGATCCCTGCTGACTATTTAGAGCTGCGCAGTTTGGGGGAGGGGAGAGAGACTGGGGAGCTGGGGACGGAAGGAGTTTGGGAGCCAGCCTCTGGAACTTTTGAGTGGTAGAAGGGCTGAGCGAGGACTCTGAACTGCAAAGATAACACCCCAGCTCTAAGCCCCCTGGAGACCTACACAGGCCTGCAGTTCCTGTTCCCAGCCTGCTGCAAAGGCGACCCTGCTGTCTCAGGCCAGGCCCACAGCTTTGGACTTATGGAGCATGCACTTCCTCTTGCACCCCCGAGTTCTGAAAGCAGTGTGAGCCTTTAGACAGCCAGGTACTGAATCAGGGCTGGGAAGAAAGACTGATTTGATTTGCTAGCATTCACCCCAGCTACCAAAAACAGCTTCCCCAGCAAAGGGCAGAAGGCAGAACCGCCTTTGGAAAGCCTTTTGTTGGCCTCAGGATATATGCGCATAGCCTCCAAACGCCGTAGGAGATCAGAAACAAGAAACAAACAGCCCCCTCTCCCCCAAAACTTGACCCCCAGTGCCACCTAGTGTCTGCCCTACAGCAAGACACCACAAAAGCAATAATCTGGGCACTGAACATAAAGCCCTCATGTCAAAGAAGAACCCAGTGGACAGGATGAATTCCTTAAAAACTAAAACTCCTCAGAAAGAACATGAAATTGACCCAGAAGATAGCCTGTTACAACTGGAAAGGTCTCATTTAAGTGATGGAGAATTTAAAGCAGCCATTCTAAAGGCTGTGAGAGAAATGAAAACCTATTGGCAGAACACCATAGCTGAGATAAATAATATAAAAAAAGATATAAACGACATAAAAAAGGAACTCTGTGAACAAAAAGAACAATTTAACAAAGAAATTCAAAACATAAGAAAGATTGAGATGGAAATACGAGAAATAAATAATACCA